>WNHD01005622.1:0-10011 GCA_011057455.1 Ganaspis sp. Gsp50 | reverse complement strand
AACGCGTTTACAATTTTGAGGTTATTTCAAAGCCTGGGACACGTGCAGTTCAGCAAAACGCGAAAATACATTTTATTCTAAAAAATAAGACTACCAGCATTGAGAATCGTGAGTTTATCGATATTTTTTAGCCCTACATGAAAAAATAATAAAAAATTTTACTTACTTATCAATTATTATTGACTAATTTTTTAATCTTATTTTTGTCGAGGCATGAAAATGAAGCAGATTAACCTATGATAAGTGATATTTGCAGGTAAATTCTATGAAATATTTGAATTGGCCATCTCTTCCACATGGCCAACTCCCCCTGTTTTACCCTATTTCTGGGAAATATAACGTAAAATTAAAAACAACAAAAAATCAAAGCTTTGAATGAAAAGACTTGAAATAAAAAAAGTTTAAAATCAATGTTTTCCTTAGAAAATAACAATGCCGTAAATATTTATGAAAAAATAAAGCTATAAAAATACCTACTGAAAGATTAAAGGGATAAAAGTACATTCTGAAAGATGACAATATAAAAATACTGAAAAACGTGATAAAAATATTTTCTGAAAGATTAATGATAAAAATATTTATTGATAAATAAGAGCTAAATCTATTTACTTATACATCAATGAAATATTTATGAATTAAACGTTATAAATATTTTTTCGATACATTTATAATGACACAATTTTTTTTTATTTATAAATTTACTTTTATTCAGTTTAATCAATTTTATTAATGTAAATAAAATTGATGGTTTATTTAAATTACCAACCAAAGGGTAATTTTGTATTAAATAATGTTTAAATAATAATAATAAATAATAAAATTAAATAATTTTTTTTTTAAAAATGATTATTTATTTAAGTTGACGACCAAAGGGTAAATAATATTGCTCGAAAGAATATTCTTTATAAAAGAATGTTAAAAATTGTATACTAAGAATAATGAAGAAAATAAAATGAAAAACGGTACGACGAACGTGTTTAATTTATTCCTTGGCTGAAAATGAATATGGTGACTAGTAACGAGGAGGTACGAAGTAGGAAGGTACGTACCTTCGTCGACGAAAACGTGCACTCAGTGACGTTTTATGTAACTGGAGAATGGAGTTCCATAATCTGCACTAGATATACTTAAACGCCAGTCGTAAATCATAAGGTACAACTCTCGTAAATATAAGTTACTACCGGGCGAAGTTCTCGTGTACCTTTACGAGCAAGGTCCGAGGCTGATTTTAAATATGTGACGAAGGTACTAAGTGAGATTAGGGCCACTACTCTTATATTTATTATCCAGAAAGTCCCCAAGGCTGTTATTACTCTGGAAAAATGTAAAAAGAAAGAGCATAGGTGAGAGACTTGGCTGATGGTAGTAGCGACCAATTTAAGTTGGTGCACTTGAAACAGGGGAATTAAAACAGAAGAGAGTTTCCGATATATAGAGTCTGACATTTAAGACTTGGGGCGGGGAGGAATATAATATGGCGCCGTGCAAGGTTGTAATAAAGAAACAGAGAAAAGAAGAGATGGCCTGAGAGAGAAAATATATAACCGAGCACTTTTGTTGGAATGTAAGGAGACAGTGACGAGAGATGAAGTCCAACGAGAGAGAGGCCTTTGACAAGTCAAACATGCGCTAACGCCTGCTCGTAGGTTCTCATTTGCACCCAAGCCGCAAAAGCCTAAGCTCAGCTTTTTTTATTCTCTGAAACCCTCCTAAAGGTCAGGCCATAAGAGCTGGCGCACTCAGGCGAATATGCAGAAGGGCTAAAAGGAACAGAGCCATGCTTCATCTACCAAAGTGTATCCAAAAATGAAAAATGTCTCCGGCTCAAAATATCCCGTCAGATTTTTTAACACAACAATAATATTTCCCATATAGTTTTTTGTCTTTATTCTGCGTTTATAATTTTTCGCACAAATTAAACAAGACTTCCTGTGAGGAAGCAAAATTGACAAAAAATCCAGAGAGTGTTTACACTTTCGTGTGAATTAATGCGTTTTAAATCCATGAATTGAATTTATGAAATCTATTAGGCGATTTAAGATTATAAATTAAAAATAGTGGATTACTTTGTGCCAAAAAATATAAAAATTGAATCAATGTTAATATGATTTAAGATCATTGTTAGTAAATATTTTTTTGTGGAAGAAAAGTTTTAGGTACTGGAATATCTTGAAATATGGGTTCGTCGATTATTTTCCAATGGTCTGGAATAAATCTTCTTTACAGAGATGATGGAATGATGAAATTTAGTATTCATCATTCAGCAGACGTGCTTGCGGTTATTTTTGCGATGAAAATACTTGCCAACGATCATAGGCCCCCCATCAGGAAATTGCGATCCGCCCCTTGCTCATTCCTCGAATTTCTTTCACGACCTTAGAAGCTCTTAACTCTTTTTCTACTTTTTTCAACATCTGTTCTAGAAGATCAAGTCAATTCGCTTGACATTAATTAATTTTTTTTTCAAAAACAAACGTAACTGCATTGTTCTGAGACTCGTATCTTTTTAAATTTGGTAAGATGAGTTATCATAATGTTATATATATATCATAATATTATTATCACAATATTATTATCACAATATTTTATCAGAGAGAGTATATTATGTAGGAATCTGATAGTTTTTTTTTCTTTTTATAAGTTTGCATTCTTGCATCGATAAATATAATTTTGGGATATTTAGATCCATTATTTGAGAAATTCGGGATTTTAAAAAGCGTTAAGAAATGTAACCATTTAAAAAAAACGTTTGATCACGAAGTGGATTACGAGATACGAAACAAACCTTCACGTGGTGAAGTAAATTGCACTTTACAAAGTAAACTACAAATTGTTATGTAAACTGCACATTGTAAAGTAAACTGCACATTATGAAGTAAACTTTACATTACGAAGTAAACTAACATAGTTCTAGGATTTCAATTCTCTAAGGGTTTAGAAACCCGTAAACTTATCTAAATAAATAACATGTAATTACATATTTTGCAACTATTATGTTCCATAAGAAATTTATAAAAATAAAAAAAGAAATATAAATTTAAAATGTTATTTAGAAAAACACGTTTGAAGATGAATTTCAATTTACCTAACCATGTTGCTGGATAGATTGTTTTATGTTTTATAAACTAGGCCTATTTAAGTTAATTTTAGACAATTGGAATTTATTGACAGATTCATTTAAACCACTTACAGAGAAAAAAACAGTTTAGGTTGATTCCATCAAATTAATAACTTTAGGGTTGATTTTAAAATTCAAATTTGTTAATAATAATCATCACTTTTTTTATAAATATGTAGTGTTTCTTTTGTTCATATTTACTACTTTAATAATTCATTGGTTAGATTTACAAATCAAAAGGTAATAAAAATACAAACAAAAAATACAATTAATACAATACAAATTTAATATTAAAAATAAAGTACAATAGTGGAATTATTAACTAAAACAAAACTGGCAATAATAAAATTAAGATTCAATAAAGTATCGTTATTTGTTCTTGTATTATAGCAATAGGTAATAATATTACATTAAAATGAGCTATACATTATGTTAATAAACTATAAACTATATTAATAAAATATTCATGTTAAACATCTTAATAACAAATTTATTGTTTTTATTGTTTCAGGTGAGTACCTTTCACGAACACTTTAGCTTCTGAAATTTTAGCCAGTATGTAAGTAATTTTTGCATTCTTATACTTTTTTGGAAAAATTCAAAAACTTGAAAGTCAGGGAGGTAAGATGGAGCTTCGAATTACATAATCGAACCCATATTTTTTTCATTCAATTAAATAAAGAAACTGTGAAATTTTTTTTTCTGAATTCATTATTTAAAATTTTAACTACTAATAAAATATAAATGTTTTTTTATATTTACTAATTTAATCATTATTAATAATTAAATTTAATTTAAAATTATATTTTAATATTTTCATGTAAAATTTAATTTTATAAATAAATAATTTATACATCAATATTACTTAGACCCTTTGAGATAAAAATGGAAAATATGAAAAATATTTTTTATTTAAATGGTTGTTCAAAAACGTTAACTTCAATAACAAAATTCTTGATAAATAAAGCATAAATAATATAACAAAACAAGTAAAAATAAAAATAACAACTTTAGGTTTGAATCAATCCAATGTTATGTTTACGTTACGTAAACAATCTCATCTTGAAAATGAGTTGTCTGACTTAAAACAGTATTTTCTACTGGAATTAAAATAAAAAAGTATTTATATCGTAACTTTTTTAGTAAACACACAAAACAACGATACAAAACTCAAAAAGATGGAAAATTAGTAAAAAAGCTTTTGAAATTCAGAAACTCGTGTTGTCTGACTCAACACCACATTTCCTACTGGAATTAAATTAAAAAAATTATTGGTGTTTCTAGACTTGCAAACTCACATGTAAAAAACTCAAGAAGATAGAAAATCATTCAGAAAGCTTAATTAAAATTCAGAAAATCGTGTTGTCTGACTTAACACGACATTTTCTACTGGAATTAAACTAATAAATGCTTGGTGTTTTTAGACTTACAGATTCACACGTGTAACTCAAAAAGATGGAAAATCATCATTAATAAAGCTCTTAAAATAAAAAATGTCTTGTCTGACTCATCATGGAATTTTCTACTGAATTGGAACTAAAAGAATTCTTGGTGTTTTTAGACTTGCAAGTTCACATGTAAAACTCAAAAAAATAAAAAAATCATTGAAACTGAAAAACCCCTTTGAGTTTTGAAAGAATTAGTTTCAAAAAAACCCTTTGACATTAGTCATTTGTGAATGTGACTGAGATTGACACGAACAGTGTACAACAATCGCAAGCAAATTTGAACACACCTCTTCATTAAAATCTCAATGTATCAAAAATTCGCAAGTACTTTTCGTTGAGTGTCTTATTGTTTCGCTCAACAATAGTCATAGTAAAAAAAATGGATGAAAATATCTCTGGATATGAGGCTTGAAATGTGAAGTATGATGACAGACATAAGTGCAAATGTATCTGCACATGGAGGCTTTTCATGTACGAGTACTTAGACTCGTAGAATATAGTGACTTCACCCTTGCCCCCGAGCACTATAGCCCTCCTCATTTCTACGCTTGCCTCCATTTCGTATATTTAAACAGCGACGGGAAATACTATTTGTCAACACTTGTGCATTTATACCAAGTCCGTGGACATCGGCGGTAAATCATACTACAAGCAGAGAAACTACTGACCTTGCGACCTAGCCAGGTCACGTATCTGTGCCTGAGGATTCGACAAAACTTCTCCGGGCAGAATACTCCTGGATATATAGAGATATAGAAGGACATGTTCTGTCGAATGGACAACTATTGTCCGGTCACGGAGTTCCCATAACTAGCGGTAATAGTCGGAGCCGTTCCGACTGTGACGTCATATCGCGGTATAAAGCCACCACCCCGACACCCTCACTTCAGCGCCGCGTGTTTCGGAAATTAAAAAGCACTGAAACTCCAAAGCCACTGGCTGCAGCTGTAAATCTTTCGAATAATCATTACGATTTCTGAAATCGGTTTTTGTGAATGTTTTAGTAGCTGAAAGTATTTCAGTATTGAACCAGCTGTTATCCTGCAAATTTTACCCTCGCTATTTCTCTTTTTAATATTTATGTTTTGCGCTCACCTTTCCTTTTGCAATTCTTTTTTTCTTTCTATTTTCTCATTAAATTTCCTCTTGAATTTACTCGCCATTAGTGCTCGAGGTAAATTGAGTACAATTCACGAGATTTATTATTTGTATCAAGTAGATTGAAATGCAGTATTTTCTCAATTTAGATAAATGTTAAGTAAAAAAACAGAACTTACTCTATAAGGATGCAATAGACTAGAACAAAAAACTGTCGTAAATAGACAATTTGCACAAAAATTTCATCAAAACAGTATCAAGATGGATGTTAATTTAAATATTTAAATCTCTTGGTTATTAAAATATCTCCCTAAAATAAATCAGTGAAAAATTACTGAGGTTTCAGTGATCCACTTGTAAAGATTTTAATCTAAATTAAAAAGTTATTTAACTTGGAAAGTTACTTAATTGAAAGTCACTCAAAGATTATTAAAATTTTAATTTTTTTTGACAGGCCAGTGAAAGAAAAACTGAAAAATCCAGCATGTGGTATTACAATCTTCAGTTGTTTTTTCGCTGGTTTATTAACAATAAAATAAACAATAAATTTCAGTCATCTTTGACTGATTATACCAAATGAAAATTCAAAGATTGAAATAAAATGTAAATAGACTAAAAAAATCACTAAAATGGCTTTAAAATTTCAGTCATTTTTCACTGGTTGAGTTTTACAGAGTAAATATTCAATTATCTTGATTATTAAAATATATACTAGCTTAACTATCAAAGGAATAGTCAATTTTTATAGAAATTAGTTTTGTATAATTTACAGATCAGTTTTGTAAAATGTACTAAAATTTCAAGAGAAGCTGAACAATTATTTAAAGACGTTTCAAATAATTTTGGAACCGTCCATAAACTACGTCACACTTTCGAGGGGGGGGAAGTCGAATTTTCTGATCGTGATGATCTACTGTAGAAAAAATGGCGCTAATGCGTGCAAAGTTTGTGACGACAGGGGGGGGGGGGGGAAATAATGTGAAAAATTGCGTGACGTAGTTTATGGACAGCCCCTTTGTACGTCTTTAAATTTTTTGTAAGTATGCAAAGGTTTTTTTAAAAGTATCAAGTTGATTGCAAAATGAATCAAGTTGATACCAAAATGACTCAAGTTGATACCAAAATGAATAAAGTTGATAACAAAAAGAATCAAGTTGAAACCAAAAGAATCAAGTGATACCAAAAAAATCAAGTTGATACCAAAAAGTATCAAAAGTTGATACCAAAAAGGATCAAAAGTTGATACGAAAAAGTATCAATATACAAACACTTCAGTGTGTACTTAGTATAAATAAAATACAAAATAAAAAAAAAGTATCAATTTGATGCCAAAAATATAATTCATTGTAAATGTTTGCCCAATTTGATTCTTATAATGTTAGTTTGATACTTTTAAGTTAAACGTGTCAAAAAAGTTGAAAAACAAAAGTGACCTCTTCCTAAAGATTAGAGTTTGTTTTTCATTTGACATCAAATAGTTTTGAATAATAATCTTTAATGCAAAAAGTCCTGAAGCACTGTAATAATTGTTTCTCTTTTAAATCTAAGGATTTGAAATCACATTTTTAAAGATAAGATAAAAAGAAGTTGAGAAATTTCTTTACGATTTTTGGTAGGACTATTAGAGTTCTAAATGGGTGTATTTATTAGCTGGGATAGTCGTTTTATATTCGCCGATAAAGCAGTTCAAATATTCTTGCCAATCGTTTAAGTGATTATGAGAAGTAGTCAAGAGCAGTAATTTATTTTATCATTTTAGAGTCCTGTCCACTTAACCACTTCTTCAGACGATTATTTTTGTAAAATATTTATTAAATTAATTACTATGTTTCATATTTCAAACATACATTCATTTAATGTTATATCCTATCTCAATTGTAAATTCTATGTTATTATTTTCATCTTTATTTTATTTTCCCTTTGCAAGGAGAGTGAATAAGTTTGCTCAAAAGATTTAGAGAATAATTCGATATTAGAGACATTAGAGAGATTCTATTGTCAAAGATTTTTTGCAATCATTTGTAGTCTTTGCGTCTTATTTGCAGTTTTTTCATCCTATTTGCAGCTCTTGCATCCTATTTGCAATTTTTGCATCTTTTTGTACATTTTGCATCTTTTTGTACATTTTGCATCTTTTTATACATTTTGCATCTTTTCATACTTTTTTCATCTTTTCATACATTTTGCATCTTTTATACATTTTGCATCTTCTATACTGTTAACAGCTTTTTATTCTTTTTGCATATTTAACGAAGGCTCCAATTTAATGAAAAAGAATGCCAGTTTTGTCCATGACAACCATTTTTATGATATCATTACATTGAAGAAGCGCATTACAAAAAAGCAGTCACAAAATCCAGTCATTATATTTTATGAAATGTCAATAATCTGAGAAGATAAAGCTCACTTGATTGATGGGACATTAATTGTGTAGATAATAGCTCTTTTTACAGTTGGTTATCTTGACTTATAAAGTATTAAGTCGATGGAAAAAGAAAACTCAGAGCTTACAGAAAGATATAAATTGGCCGGAATGAGTTTTTAAAGTGGTTCCACGTCATTGGGTATTTTCAGGAGCAGCTTACTTTAAAAAATAATAAAGTACCGTAAATACAGAGGATCTAAATTCTATAAAATTCCCAGTCAATTTAAAACCCAATTTATACAGCGATTTAATAAATATTGATCGACACGTTTTTCGACGCGAGAAGTTTGTTACAATCACAACTGCATTATCGCAATTTTAAACATGTATTTTGTGCACCCTTGTCGATTAAAGATAATTTTCATGTAACTTTCGAGTCGGAATTTCACTCACTTTTATTTTAATTCAGTACATTTTAATTCGTTTTTGGCCATTTGTCGGAATCACAATTTTAGCAAAGGGAAAAGTTCCAAGATCAAGAATCCGAAAGTATTTTTAAGTAAAATTGAGATTTTTGTTATTGAAAACGAAAAATGAATCGAAATTAACAAAAGCTTTGAAACGAAAATCAAAAGAGATTTTAATCGAAACTGCAAAAAGCTTTGCATTGAAACTCAAAAAAGCTTTGAATCGAAACTGACAAAAGCTTTGAAAGAAAACTACAAAAAGCTTTAAATCGAAATTCAAAAAAGTTTTGAATCGACAAAAACTTTGATTTGATACTGCAACTATAGCTTTGCATTTAAACTCAATAAATCTTTAAATCGAAACTGAAAAAAGCTTTGAAAAGAAACTACAAAAAGCTATGAATCGAAATTGCCAAAATTCTTGAATCTAAACTGCAAAAAACTTTGCATTAAAATTCAAAAAACCTTTGATTCAAAACTGGCAAAAACTTTCTATAGAAACTACAAACATCTTCGAATCGAAATTGACAAAAGCTTTGAATCGAAATTGCGAAAAGTACATGAAATGAAAATTGAGAAAAGTCTTGAGTGAAAATTGAAGAAAAATTGGAATCAAAATGCAAGAAAGATGAGTGGAGATTTTAATTGGTAAAATTAAAACACCCTGAGATTTGATTGATGAGGAAATAAAAAACATAGGAAAGATAAGAGAAGAGCTAGAGGGCGAGCATTGAACCGTAACTAGCTGTGATTTCAAGTTAATTGGCACGAGTAAAATGGAGGATTAGTGTAATGTAGGAAGAAAAGGTAATCGAAATTATTATTTGGAGTTTTTTACGATGCACCCTCGAGGGGGTTGACGGGGTCGCGAAGGCGAATTGTGGAGCTGAAAGGCGCGGGGATGCAGACGGTGCTGGTTTTAATGAACTCTTTCACCCACCACTCGTGCCACCCTTAAACCGCCGCTTTACCCAGAGGTTCTCAACTCGCAACCCTTTCCACAAACGATCGATACCTCTCTCTCAACTAGTCGTAATCTCACTTGACAGCCCCGTCTCGTTTATGTTTCTTCAATTGCTTTTGCATGCGTAATGAAAATTTCATTTAAAGTGCCTAGTCAAAAGTAAACACAACAACAACATACTCCGGAAATCTCATTTTATTCAACAACACTTCATTGACATTTGACCATTCAATACACTGCTTTAATGTCTCAATTACTTTGACATATTAATTGCTATTTTCCTCATATATGTCAATTACCCTCTAATTACTATTTTATAACTTTACTCCCATTCTATTGTTTATCTTTTGTTTTTATCAATTTGTATGATTTTCATAAATTATTATTGTTTTTATCAATTTTTATAGTTATAAATTTTTATTATTATCAATTTGTATTATTTTTGCTTCCTCATAGGGAAGCATTGTTTTCGGTCCGATTATCGATTTTCTAAAAATAGTCTAAATCAACTCAATTTTATCCAAAAAGCATAAATACGAAGTTTTAGGCCA
>WNHD01005621.1:3030-13564 GCA_011057455.1 Ganaspis sp. Gsp50 | reverse complement strand
TGTACATATGAATGAGTAAGAACGATTCACACTTACGCCATTGCCACAAGAGTAAGAGAGATGATTGCCCTTTGCTCACCGGGTGCTCACAAAAGTTCCTTGAGGATCTTGTGGGAAAATTCCTGTCAAGGTATGTTTTAGTATTTTATTACTAGGCAATTCCTAACCAACTGTTGCACTTCTATATTGTTACCATGTCTAACAATTCAAAGTGTTTTCGTCGTTGACGCTGAGAAATATGACGGTGTAATTTTACAATTTTGATAACAGTGTTTTTTAATTGGTTGATACTTTCGATCCAAAGGAAAATGATGCTCGTTTGTACATCTTATACCGAGAGAAAGCATGACAGATCGTCCGCTTCTTTTGGGTCGAAATTATCAACCAATTAAAAAACACTGGTGACCAGAATTGACAAGTTTCTAAGAACTAAGAGCATGAATGTCGAAAAAAATAAGCACCATCCAAGAATGCATTCTTTTTTGTGTTTCATCATTAGAACACGAGTGCGCAAATTACAAACATATAGTTGCGTCTCTTTTTAACTAATGGCCTAGTTATAAAACGCAAAGAAAAACGCAGTCATCGATTTTTACCCTAAGGGTGTAGTCACATGGGAAGGAATAGAGGATTAGTGCCATAGAATAGACCAATGAGAAAATGTATTTTCTAGCAGAAAGTATTATATTATTGGTCCAATCTATTCCACAATTTTACTATTCTATAGCCAAGTGTAATGACAAATTATCATTTACTTGTCAAGAGCTATTTTTTAAAACAATAAAATATAATTTTAAAACTTTATTATTTTCAAAAAAAGCTCTTGATAAATAAAGAATAATTTGTCATTAGACTTGGGTTCAAAAATTAGTTTATAAAAAGTTATTCAGAAAAAACTGATTTCGTCATATTGAAACCAACTGGTTGGTCATGTTTTGACCTACATTTCGATTTACATAAAAACGAATGAAAAGAACGGGCTTGGAGGCATGAAGGAGAGTTCAGAATAGAGCTCTGAACTTTGGAAACGACGCGTCGACGTTCACTGTATCCTTTTCTTTCCTACAGGAGAGTCCAGAATAGGTGATTTGAGGTTAGGGTTTCAACGTCGACGCGTCGATTGAACAATGGAAAACAATAGACCGACGAGTCGCTGTCAACGCGTCGACGTTCAGAAACCACCTATTCTGGACTCTCCTTGAGAGAGAGAAGGACAGAATGAACGTCGACGCGTCGCTACCGACGTTGAGAGATCTATTCTGGACTCTCCTTGAAATTATAGAGAGGTGTAAAAAGGCAATTGTGGTGGTGATAATGGATTGTGGAAATGGTTGGTTTATAATTTAGAAAGTGTATTTATGAGGTCGTCATTAAAAGATCTTTTAGTGACATATTCAATAATTCAACTTAGGACCTCTTAGATACACTATCAAAATTATAAACCAACATTTCCACAATGCATTATCACCACCACACTTGCCTCTCTACACCTCTCTACAATTTTATGTTTCCAAGCCCGTTCTTTCAATTCGATTTTAGGTGAATTGAAATTTAGGCCAAAACATAACAACCAACCCCTCCAACTTTCTGTCAATTCGATATATATCGATAGTGACGTCATAACTGACACAGCTTAAGCTGCACACATGAGCTTCAGTAGATGCTATATTGGATATTTACGTGGACTACGTATTTGTGCGTTGGCGTTAAGAGCGAAATAACGAAATGTGACTGTACCCTGTTTTTACGTCAGTGCTTCAGTACATGCCATCCTTGTTAGCGAAATTTTATCCTTGTAGTTCCGGTTTCTTGGATTCTTTTCCACGCTTACTTCGGCCACATGGTTCATAATTATTATCAATTTCTAATTTTATATGCCAATTCAACAAAACTTTTATAAAAAATGTCTTCGTCAGATGAAGAAAGCTTAAATGACTTTTTATATGTGAGATTTTATACAAGCAAGCAGTTTAAAACAGTAAAGGTGGGTGATGTTAAAGATTTTGAAAAAAAATTCAAAGAGAAACTCTTTCAAATAAGAGCCGACGATGGAAAATTTCATCGTGCACAGATATTTTTTAGAGCAAGTAAGTATAATTACATTCATTTACATATATATATATACATATTATATTAATATGATTAATCAAACTGTACAATAAATATATACATTTAATATATAATTAATATTTAATATTATATTATTAACATTTATATTTTATTAATATATTATAATTATAATCTTTATAAAATTATTTAGATTCATGGTTTGTTTTAAAACTATTTTGACCAAACATTTTGACAATTAATTCGCATTAAAGGAAGTATATTTTTTCCACGATTTCAATTATTTTAAAAACTCATTTGTGACGCACCACGAGAGAAGAGAACTTATATCAAAAGAGGTAAATGTCCCTTCTCGCATGGAGCGTTACATTTTTCGACTTTTCTGCACACCACGTAGTTTTTAAACACCATGTCAGTATAGATATAAAACCATAAAACTCTTTTTAAAATTTTGGAATCTTTTTTTTTATTAAAAAAAGTTTTGGTAGGAACAATAAATTCAGTAAAAAAAAATCAGCAAAATGTATAAATAAAGATGTTGTCACCTTGTTAAAGTTTTTAATCTGAGTGTATTAAATCAGTTATACATGGTTCAAGAAAGAAATGATAAATTTTTTATGGTGATAGTCTTGAATCGTACTGATTTCTTTGAGATAATTTTTACTAAACCGGTACATGAGAGCAGAAAACACTACTCTTGCTTTGTGCTTCTAAAAGCTCAACTTTCGCGTTGACTGTCCAGACCCTTAGCTGTTTAAGTAGATCTTAAAAAACAGATATTTTAGTTTTAGTTTATGTATTTTAAAATTTAAGCTAGTTACAAAATTTCAAATCCTAATATAATATCGTGATAAATAATTTTTATATTACTTTTGATTGATTACAAATACTCTTTGATTTTGATTTTGATTTTAGCATATTGTAATTTATTTAACCAAAAGAAACAGTTAAGGTTTCAGACAGTTAACGTGATAGAAGAACAAAACCAAAGTAGTATTTTTAACTCTCAGGTATTGAAATATTAAACACAGTAAGTATTTTAATTAGAAATATTTCATTTATGTCATTAACACTTGTCTTTTTTTATTTAAAAATTATATTATATATTTTGAAATAGATTAGTGGTAATATTAATAAATAACTACGTTAAGTTTCAATTATTTCAGAAACTGAGAAGAAATAATGAAATTTTATTTTCTATCATTTTTTATATAAACGTGGTGCACTCGACTATCATTAGCTCCAGCATTTCATCAAAATTTTTTGCAAATAAAATCACTTAGACAAGAGTAGAACGATATTTTTAAATAAGTAGAGAAATTATTATTCATTTTGTATGCAAATTCCCTGTAATTATTACACTCACTTACATAATGTTTATTTAGTTGTTTTGAACTTAAAGTTCATACAAAGTTCATATATTATATTAATAATATATACATAAATAATAAATTTGTACTTTATGTTTTTAAATGATTTTTTTAATTAAATGAACAAATTTCGAAGTCTGTCAATAGGTATAGATGTTACTGGCAAAATCCGAAATCCAGACACTTCGCGAAATGCCTATAGGCAATTCGGAAAATTCCTAAGAATCACTAGGAAATTTCGAAATTTCCTAGGCAGTTTTGGGAATTTCCAGGCATTTCGCGAAATGCCCAAGGCAATTTAGGCAAATTGAAAATAACTAAATAAATTGAAAAATTATGGATTAATGGAAATAAATATTTGAATTATTTCTTGCAGCAAGACAAACTTGGACACTTGGATATATGTTGTAAACTGTTTGTTTACATCAATCTGTATTGATATAAAAGAATAATAATCAGGAAGTACAACAAGAAATCAAAAGAGGCACTGAATAATATAAGTGATTAATAACTATGCATTAATAGATACTTTCTAATTATTATTCTTTTACATCGATACAGACTGAATGTAAACAAACAGTTTACAAAATATCACCAAGTGTCACTGTAGTTTGTCTTATGGCAAGAAATAATTCTAACATTTATTTCCATTAATCCATAATTTTTCAAAGTATTTAGTTAATTTCAATTTGCCTAAATTGCCTTGGGCATATCACGAAATGCCTAGGAAATTCCCGATACTACCTAGGAAATTTCGAAATTCCCTAAGATTTTAGGAATTATCCGAATTTCCTAGCAATTCTTAGGAATTTTCCGAATTGCCGAGGCACTTCGCGAAGTGCCTTGATTTCGCGTTTTGCCGGTAACATAGATAATTATAAAATAAGATATATTGTAGTACTTATTTTTTGGATAAATACATATATAATATGTCCATGATGAAAAAAGAACATATGGTACATGATTCGCTTGCTATCGTAGCTTACGTATTATAAAATTTCATTAGATATAACATATACTAATATTAATATATAATAATTGTATTAATATAATTAGATACAATTGTATAACTTAATAATATAAATTATTATAAATATATTTATAATTATATTTAATTTATATTATAATATATAGGTAATAATAATTAATAAATAATACACATTAATTAGAACGCTAGTTACGAATTTGTAGCTGAGAAATTTATTTTCGAAATTTTTTATTAAAAATGTACCAAAAATTTAAAAATTGTAAAAACTTTGATTACCTATATATTATTTTATAAACTTATTATCAAATATAGGTATATACGATATACACATTTTAATAAATTATTTATTTATTTCGGAAATAAAGTATAAAATATTTAATTTTCTTATTTAGTAAAAAATTTATAATGAATTAGAGAATTTTTACATTTGTTTGTTTCTGAATATTTTTTGCACTTTTTGTATTTCTTTTTACTTTTTGTTCTTTTATACTTATTTTTTTATTTTTTTTCTTATTTTTTTTATGGACGAGTATTTCAGCCACCAAGTATTATTAAGGTTTATCAAAAAGTTTAGGAGGGGAAAGAGGGTCAATTTCTTGCTAAACAATGGACTTAAGACTTTTTGAGTGCTTGTAGTGTTGCAAAAATTTGGTCTCTACATTTTGGAAAGGGTTTTTCCTGCTTTTTCGAAAAATGTAAAAAAAGATTTTCGAAAATCAAAATTTGACCATTCTTTTCAAAAATAAAAATATTTTTGACTTTCTTTCAGAAATCGACCCTTTTCATTTTTTTATTTTTGTAAAAAATAAATCTTTTGGATGTGTACTTTCAGTCCACCAAAAATGAAAATTTCCTTTTTTTTGTTTTCGAGATATGAATTAATTAATTAATAAAAATTAATAAAAATTGCAATAATTTAGCAACATATAAGCTTAGAGCTAATCCAGTTTGATGATTTTAAAGCTTATAAAAATCCGCATTTAGCAAACCCCCTTTGGTGAAAATTTCCGCTCGAAAATCCGCTCAGATATCCCACCGGTTGTCCGCCTCGAATTTCCTTGATATCCGCCCGGTGAATTGAAATTTGCCGGTCGGAAATCCGGGCGGACGTCCGGGCGTTCTTTATATTCACCAAATATGGTATATAGCCTCTTTTCAAATTGTGAATAAGTGTCAGTGAAACCCAGAGTGAGACCCCTTTGGGGTCTCAAAGTTTGAATTTGATGTCTATTTTGGAATATCTCTTAAAGGCAAAAAGACGAATAAAATCTGGGCGGCCATCCGGCCAGAATCATTCAATTCATCCGGCGGATGTCCGGGCTGTTTATCCGGACGGATTTCCGGCCGGAAATTTTCACCCGGGCCAAGCATGATGCATTTTGATGATTTTAAAGTTAATTAACATTCGTTAATAATTATTTATTAACTCTTTATAAAATAAAGATATAAAAATGAAAATTTTTCACAGAAAGTACATTTCTTTCAACGTTCATGCAAATAGTATTTCTTATCCAAAAAATCAAATCACTTATAAAAATTAGTATTTATGCACATGAAGCAAAACTCCTGTAAAGCGTTACAGATGTTCTGTGCTCACATACCAATTTTTATATGTTAATTGCTATTTTGGATAATAAATATTATTTGCATGAACGTAGAATAAATGGTACTTTGTAATGAGAAAGTTTTAACTTTATATCTTTATTTTATCAAAAGTTATTAAATAATTATTTGGTTAAATAATTAACAATTTTTAACTAACTTTATAATCATCAAAATGCATCATTCTTGGGCTTGTTGGATGCAGATTTTCATAAGCTTTATAATAATCAAAATGGAATAGCTCTAAGTTTATTTGTTGCTAAATTATTGCAATTTTCCTTTATTTTTGTTAATTAATTAATTCATATCTCGAAAACAAAAAAAAAGGACATTTTTATTTTTGGTAGAGTGATAGTACACATCCTAAAGATTGTTTTTTCACAAAAATAAAAAAAAAAAAATTTCTTAAGAAATGAGTAAATTTTTAATGTTTATAGCAGTAACTTAAACCGAAGAAAGTTCGCAATACAATTTTTGGAAGAAGAAAATCAGATGTTGTTTGCAAGCAACCCAAAGTAACAAATTTGGGATTTTCCAGTGTAAATGATTATGTAGGCTATAAGTTTTTCAATTAATATTTTATCTTTCTGTTTAAAAAAAACCATAAAAATCAAATAGAAGTGAACTTACTATTTTTATCGAACTGAACACATTAAGATAAATATATATTTACAAATAAAGTAAACAAATAATGCGAGACTTCGTCTGTACAATATATGATTATCATATATAGCACCAATTGTCGCCATTCTCCTGCTGCGAATCCAAGATTTTAACAAACTTAACAATCTCAAAGTAACTGAATTATCCGTCCGTTAGTTGGTTATTGGACAGCGTAAGGGTGAAGTTCCATATGAGCAAAAAATGTTGACCAAAAGCAGAAACCCATGAGAGTGGGACCGCAGCCTAAGAAGTGTTTAGAAAGTAGGGAAGCTAAGAATAGAAAACCGATATTTAAGTTACAAAAAAATTAACATTCTGTTTATTCAAGAGGATTTCCTGATTTAGAATGAGCAGAAAACAAACTTTTTAAAAATGTTATCACAAAGAAAGTAATAATACATTTCTATAGAAATAATTAAATATCCATTTTCTAGCACGCAACATGTAGTGCTAAAAAATTTTTGTTGGGATTATTAAACAATTTTTTATTGTAACAAAACTTCGTTTGTCGATATTCTTTGGGTAGCTGATTTCAAATTTAATATAAGTTTTTAGGGATTCAAACAGCTTTATATCATTATAATATATCATATATCATAACTATATCATTTCTTATATAGTTTCCTATATTGTTTCCCATCAGACTTTCTTTTTTGAAATATGAAATTATATATTGGAATTAAAATTATAGTTTTTTGTTGTAATAATGATAGAAATTTAAGGTAAAGAAAGTGAAAATAAGGTTAAACATAATCTGATTTATTCATTAAAAATGTAACAAAATATTATAAAATTTTGAAGAAAGATACAAATCGTTGTTCCTTTTGTCATTTTAACGTTTTAAGTAGAATTTTCTGAAAATTGTAAATCAAAAAAAGACAGAAAATTGAATTATTATCATATTTTAAAACATTTTTGTAAATAAACTTCTTCACACAAAATATTATTATAACTTTTTTATAACACAGGAACGAAATAAAGTCATTTTCCCAGTGGGCAATCGTACGTTCTAAACTCGTATTTTAAAACGTCTCTTTATATTGCAAAACATTCTGGAACATTGCAATTTGTTTCTGTAACGTAATAAAAACATTTTTAAAACGTTCGAGGAACGTCTTATGTCTGGTCTTAGAACGTCTTTTTGGTAAGTTTTTAGAACGTTTTAAAAACATTTTACGAACGTTCTGAAAACGTTCCGAAACTTCCTTCGAAGTTTCCCATATATCATGTGCTATTGTAATTTATAAATTAAAAATTGTACCGCCGATAGGACTCGATCTCGCGACCCTCAACTTTACAGTCGGACGCTCTAACCACTGCACTATGCAACTTTTCTTGAAAAAAAAGTAATAGATGGCCGTTTTAAGTTACGCGAATTTTATAATAATTAATATAATGTTTCAAAAATAGAAGAATTATAAAATTTCTTGTTAAAATAATTAAAAAGTTTAAATTCTATTTAAAAAATATTTTAATTCTGGGAATAAGAGGATCTTTATAATTACGTAAATTGAATAATTTCCTTCGAAGTTTGGACTTACATTTTTTTTACTTAATTTGAAAAGTTTTTTACAAACCAAAAAATTTCAATCGTCGTTTGATATTTTGAAGTTAAAATACTTTTTCCACATAGTATTTATAACAATTTTAATTTCTGATGGACTATTTTCTGATGTACAAAGAACTTTAATTGTCCAGACATAAAACGTTCTAAAAATGTTCCATTTACGTCCTTAAAACATGATCCATGGGGTCAAGTTTGAGTAGGCTTTAAAACGTTTGAAGTACGTTCGAAGTACGTATCTCTTGTTAGCCTGTTGTCACGCCCGTATTTCCGTGTTCATTTTAGGGGATAAAATTATTAATTATCAACAGACATAATTACAATTGCTTAAGTTATGTTTACAATATTAAAAAAAGTTGTTTTGGATTAATTTCGTAAAAAATTAATTTTTTGATTTATTAAAATCGGTTCAGTATCTTAACAGATAAAACAGTTTTCTATGTAAAAAAGTAACTTTACAAAAATTTTAAAGAAAATAACAATAACTCAATTTTTGGTCTCCTTTTTATTGGACATTTTATAAAAAATGTTACTCAACACATTGAAATAGACAAAGATAAAATAATTTGCATCTTCATTCAAAATTTTGATATGTTGCAAAATTCTTTTTCAATTAATTAGTTTAAGTTTAACCTTCCAGGGTGAAAATTTCCGGAAGGAAATCCGTCAGAATAAACCACACAGACATCCGCCTGATAAATTGAAAGATTCTGACCGGAAGTTCGACCGGATTTTAGTCATCTCTTTACCCTTGAGAGATATATCAAAATATACACCAAATTCGAACTTTGAGACCCCGAAGGGGACAACATTGACACTTTTTTACAATTTAAAAAGGGGCTATGGACCATATTTGATAAATATAAGGAATGCCCGAACGTCCGCCCAGATTACCGGCTGGAAAATTTCAATTCACAGGGCGGATATCAAGGGAATTCTGGGCGGACATCCGGTAACATTTGCGAGCGGATTTCTAGGCGGACATCTGGACGGAAATTTTCACCTGGGTTACTTTCACTCTCTTTAACTTTAAATTTCTGTTATTGTTCTAGAAGATACTATAATTATTATCATTCCAATATATAATTACATATTTTAAAAAAAAACCTCATGGCACACTGTACACTTTTCCCATATTTATATACTGCTATCAGTAGTGTCAAGCAAAACTTTATTTTTAAAGCATCGCTCTCTATTTTTAGTTAAATATTCTTTAATTTTCCAAGTTTGAACAAAACAACTAAAAAATTATTCAAAATATGTGATATTTTAAAAATATGACAATAGATATAAAGCAAAGTGAAATGAAGACTCACAATTACTTAAATTCTTTAGAAAATAGTTCTATTCTTATCATAATTGTTAAAATCATAAAACTTCTGCTTTCCTTCACATAAAATGTTGTTTTAACTTGTTTAAAACAGAATGTACACAAAAGTATAAGCATTTAAAAGCTTTAAGAACTACATTTCATTTTATTATAACAGATTCAAGAGCAGCAGTAGAAAAAGCTGCACAATCTGAAAGTCGACTTAAATTCATAAAATCAAAAGATGACAGTGCTGCTGCTGACGACGAGGAACATATTAGAGATATTGTAGCAAAGAGCAAGGTAAAATCAAAATTTATTGCATTGTATTTTTCTAAAATTCAATATCTTGCAAAATAGTTATTTATGCAACAAGGGCGCATCTATAGGGAAATCGAGAAACGTGTGAATTTTGTCACACAATTTTTTGTAATGCTATGTGGAAAAAACTCCACCTTTTATGCTCCCTAGTGCGTAAAAGTAAGTTTTTTACGCACAGTATTACAAAAATTATATTTAAGGGATTTCAAATTAATCAACTTTTTTCTATCCGTTCAATTTGTGTTAATTTTCAAGCAAGGCACATTGATGTAAGCTGTTTGTATTTACTATTAGTTAATAATTGAACAAACCCACAAAATTGAATAAGTTAACTGATACACCAGACTTGTTATTTCGAGGTCCGAAAACGAAATCTAGTTCTTGTTTCCATCTTAATTTGAAAAAAACATAAATTTATATTTACTTTATTTAAAGTCTATAAAAACGTTTGAAAAACTGAAATCCATACTGCTGTACCAAATAAAAACTTGTGTAACTAACAATACCAGCAATGTTGTTTATGTAAGTTTTTATGTTGTACTACAGTATACTACAGCCCAACCTCCGTATAAAGTGTCGACGGGCGATTAGGAGTAAGAATTAAGAAATGTAGGGGGCCCCCACTACCGTGTTGTTTACATCAACTCGAG
>WNHD01005620.1:0-31440 GCA_011057455.1 Ganaspis sp. Gsp50 | reverse complement strand
TTTAATCAGATTTTGTAAAAGATTTTCACGCATTACTATTGTGAAAATTCATGTATTTACAATTCTATATGAGTGGTTAGATAATCCGTACTGTTCTATTCTCAAAGTTAGAAATTCAAACTCTACGAATAGAAAGCATATTTGATTCACTCCGGACGGATACAATTTTCTGCGGATAAAAATCCTACAGATTTCACCCCGTTCGGTTAAATACCGAAGTCCGATTTTTAAGAGTGTAGGTATGTAAAACGCGAGAAGGGATTAATTCTTTAATTTAAATCTAAGAAGATAAGATTTATATGTGGATTTGTTTACTCAAGTTTTAGTGAAGGTTGTAATATTTCTTTGAATGTGTGAGTAATAAGGGTGGTCTCTGTGTTCTGGGTACAGTGCAATTTAGAGAGTAGTGAAATGAAACTTGGTTGGTTTATCCCAACTTGGTAACACTTCGGTACCTATGGTATTAAGGCGGATTTCTAAGTGGATAACTTCGCGTATTAGCCTTGTACGGTGGTAATACTGTCCGCCTCTTGTCTCACTTGCGACCTGCTTTCTGCGGTTTTAGATCCACTTGAGAAATATTGAGAGAAAGCCAATAAGAGACCAAAACTTCCCTCATATGCAAATGGAGCCTTTTTTCATAATTTTATCATCAAGTTTTATGAAATCCATGCAAATTTCAAATTCAATAAATTACACTGACCGAATATTTACAATTTTTGACGCTGAAATTGGCTTTCTTTTACAATAAATATTGTAGAACTTTCGAATTGTATCAACTTTTAAAAAATCTTAATTTTAACATTTTACAAAATTTTTTTAAATTTTATTTATTAAATAATGAATGTGAATTTTATGAATGATAAATTGCATAAAAAATAACCTAGAGGTAAACGGTACAATTTTTAATAAAATGTAATGTAATATTTGTGGGTTTAGTAATTGTGTTCAAAATTGAGTTTGTACATTATTGTTTGTATAAAGACAAAAAGAATTAAGTGTGCGGAGAATTAGGAATGTAAGATACATAGCGATTAAAAATTCAGCAGATTTGCTTTGCTGCACTCTCAGCAGACAATATCTGCAGGGATACAATGAATATAATTTGAAACGCCAAACTTACCATTAAATCACGCTTATTAAGTCTTGTGTGTTTTTAATTTTTTCACTCTACTAATGTCTCAAGATTAAAAATAGCCTTTAAAATTTAAACTTAATTTCTTCAAAAAGAGATTATTGACATTTAATGACTTTCTCATTAACACTCATCAACAGAAAAGTTGAATAGACAATTCATTAAACATGATTACAATATAATCTGTTTTACCGGCAGCCAATAAAATAGGTTTCTAAATAACGTCTCTTTTACCGACAGCCAATAAAACAGGGTTTTGAATAAATTCTGTTTTATCGGCTGCCAATAAAACAGATCAGAGAGTGAAGTTTTTTTGTTGACTAACAATAATTTTGAGTCAAGATTATTATGACTTTAATGCCTTTCTAATATTTCTTAATCAAACCCTGCACATCAAAGATTCAAACCTATAAAATACAGATAGGAACCATTTTAGCACAGATCCGAACCATTTTAGCGCAGATCCGAACCAGTTTAGCACATATCCAAACCATTCTAGCGCAGATAGAAACCATTTTAGCACAGATTCGAACCAGCTTAGCGCAGATCCGAACCAGTTTAGCACAGATCCAAACCAATCTTAGCGCAGATCCAAACCATTTTAGCCCAGATCCAAACCATTTTAGCACAGATTCGAACCAGTTTAGCGCAGATCCGAACCAGTTTAGCACAGATACGAAACATTTTAGGGGCCGTCCATAAACTACGTCACACTTTCGAGGGGGGGGGGGTCGAATTTGCTGACCGTGATGATCTGTAGAAAAAATGGCGCTAATACATGTGAAGTTTGTGACGACGCGACATTGCAAAGTATGAATATTTCACCGGGAATTGGTGGAATTTGTGCACAAGAGCAGCTGAAAAAGAAAGCTGGAAGATGTTATTGTAAAATGAGGTCCGATTCGCGTTATTGCATTGGATCGATTTCGATACGCCTACTTGGTGCGATTTATTGGAGCGATCGGAGCAGGTTAGAGTCAAAAGTTGGCTGCAAGTAAACTTGCGATGGGTTTTTAGGGGAGGCAAGACGCAAGCAAAAGGTAGTTCCGAGATGTACGAAGCAATCAGTTATGCCATGCAGAGTCTCGCCTAACAATCTACACCGCGATAGCTCAGTCCGAAGAGTCGCATATATCACGGTCCTGATCTCCATACAGGAGCAGCACTCCAAACTCACACGGACCACTGCACATCCAACCTCTGAACTCACCTTACTATCAAAGCTAATCTATAAATGAATCCCTTTCAATGTCTCTTTACTCTTCCGTTCAAAATCAGTTCTATTCTTTCTCTTAATTTGAGCATCCTTTAGTCTCGTCTTTAAGAATTAATCTTTATGACATTTTTGTTTCATATTTTGAAATAGAATTTTTATACTGTACAAATTTTCTAATTTTACCGTAAGAAAGACTCTTTTATGCAAAGAGATTTTAAATTTTGACACTAGTTTACAAATATTTTCAAACATGCTTAGCTTTAAGCCATATTGGACTATTTATTAAGCTTAATTATATGAAAAAGTGTTGTTTCACATACTCTCTTTTTAAGAAAGCTTAATTATAGTACAATGTGTACGAAAGGGTATTTTTATTCTTTGTCAACCCGTTTACATGAATAAATTAAAATTAAAATTAAATTTTGACCTGTGTCATTTGACTGACATTTCTTGTGTAAAATTTCCTGCTGAATCCGAATCTGCAGTGAGGTATTGAAAAAGTAACAGTTTTCAAGCTATAGCTAAATTTCAATTTTTTGAGTTCTGAAAAAAAATTATTTCACTTAAATGCAGCTATCTCCTGATATACTTGAACGATTTCAAAGTTTTGTTAACGAAATTGAAAACGAAAAAGAAAAATAAACGAAATTAATAAATTAACGAAATAAAACTGAATAAAATAAAAATCTTTTAAATTAATAAGAGATAAATTTAATAATTATTTTTAGTAAATTATTACTAATTTAATTAATTATTTTAGTAAATTTATCATCAAGGGTTAACAATACATATTTTCTTTAATTTCTTAAAACTTTTTCATAGAGAGGATTAATTTGTTATTAAATAAAAAATTACTATATGTATTATTTATTATCAAATGTATCAATCAGTAAGTCTTTTGAATACAAAATTTTTGTATATCGAAATGGATTATAGTAGAAATTGCTTTTGTGAATTGGCCTCTAGTACCAAGTATGTATTCATTGATGATAAGCTCTTCACCCTAATGCAATCGAGAAATTTGCAATGACCATGAAACACTTGGTTATGAAATTAATCTCCCTATATTCGGATTATAGAATACAATACCATCACGAAACATTTTCATCGAATTTATAATCTTTTTCGCGCAATCAAATTTCAAAATATATATATAAAAAAGGTTATGCTGCTATGAATGATGCTATAACTGTTTTTTTAAATCTATTTCTAAATAACGTTTCAGGACAGTAATTCTGCGTGATAAGGAACATTTTTTTGCAAAAAGAAAAGAATCGATTTTTTTGATATTTTAAACCAGAAAGTCCCCATAATTGTTTATCAATCGACCGTAAAACTTTTACAAACAACTAACCATAATTAATTAACAGTGCATTTGTTTAAAAATTCACACAGTGAAGTTATAGAGAATTATTTTCTGGATAAAGTAAGCCTTCAATCCCTTAAATTGAATAATTTTGAAAAATTTCTATAAAAGCGATATGGAAAGTAAATGTTGATGAATTAAATTCGCTGTTATATTAACAGAGATCACAGTTTGTCCTCCTTTTTTACCTAATCCCCCTTTTTCCCCCTTTTCTCCTTATTTTCCCCCTTCGTTAAAGAACATTCCCTAAAACACCTAAAATCAAGTATTTTTCCCCTTTTGCCCTAATTTTCAATAAGTTTTTTTATAATTTTTCAACAATAATACTTCAGACTACTTAAAAATACTTCAAATAGTTCAAACTACTTCAAGTTAATTAAAAATACTATAATACTTTAAAATACTTTAAATTCTTTACACGAATTCCAAATATTTAAAAATAATTTGATTTGCTTTAAAATATTTTTAAATACTGCCCAATTCTTTAAAATATTTAACAACAATTAAAAAGATTTAAAAATAATTCGAAATACTTATAAATATTTCAAAATATTTAAATATACTTAAAATTACTTTAAAATAAAACAAAAAGATTTATATTACTTTAAAAGACTTCAAAATATTTAAAGAAACTTCAAAATAGTTCACATTTTTTAAAAATATTAGTATTTTAAGTATTAAATAATGTATAAAAGATTGCAAAATATTTTAAAGGTATTTAGAAAATAAGTACTTATTTTAAGTACTTTAAAATACTTCATAATATTTATAAATATTTAAAATTACATTAAAATATTTCCAAGTACTTCCCAATACTTCCCAGTTATTCGAAATATTTTAAAATACTGGACTGCGGGGAATCATGATTATTAAAAAAAATATAAAAAATAAAAATATCTAAAAATACTTAATTCTTTACAATTTTTCAAAATACTTCAAAATATTATACTTAAATTTATTAAAAAATATTTCCCAATGTTTCAAAATTTTTTAAAATACTTCAATACATTTAAAAACACTTAAAATCTCGTTGAGGTATTTCAAAATTTTTTTAATCAATTTAAAATACTTCCGACTACTTGAAAATATTTCCAAATACTTCCCAATAATTCGGATTATTTTAAAATACTTCAAAATATCTAAGATTACTCAAAAATCTTTAAAATATTAAAATATTTAAAACTAACTTAAAATACTTTACCCAGACTACTTCAAAATACTTAAATTTACTTTAAAATATTTCCCAATGTTTTAAAATTTTTGAAAATACTTCAGTACATTTAAAAACACTTAAAATGTAGTTAAGATATTTCAAAATATTTAAAACTAATTGAAAATACTTCAAACTACTTTAAAATATTTCAAAATACTTAAAATTGATTAAAATGTGTTTAAAGTATTTAAAATGAAATAAAATAAAATACTTAAAACAACTTTAAAATACTTCAGACTACTTTAAAATACTTAAAGTTACCTTAAAATATTCAAAAATACTTAGAACTACTTTAAAATACTTCAGACCTTTTTCAAAATACTTAAAAATATTTAAAAATGCTTTGAAATACTTCCCAATATTTCAAAATATTTAAAAACATTGAAAAACAAAACACATTGAGTTTCTACTTTCATTTGATCCCAACACCACAAATTTTCAACCTAATTATTAAAAAATACTTCATAATATTTAAATATCTTAAAGTTACTTTAAAATACTTCAAAATACTTTTTATTACTTTAAAAGACGTCAAAATATATCGAAGTATTTAAAAATATTAGTATTTTAAGTATTAAATAAAGTATAAGAAGATTTAAAATATTAGTTATTCAAAATGTTTTAAAAGCATTTAAAATTCTTCAGAGTACTTCAAAATACTCCAAAATATTTAAAAGTACTTTAAAATATTTCACCTGGTTTTAATATTAATAATAATGGCCTTGAGTAATTTAAATTCTATAGAAGATTTTTTTTCAATAAGCCTAAGAGCATTAATTAAAAAACTTTTCATTCTTTTAAAAGAAATTCAAAATCTTACAAAATATTGAAAAATTAATTTTTTTAACACACAAACACACAAAATATCATGTAAATTTTTCTATTTTTCTCATGGAGATCATGGAAAACTCATTGAATGAAAGGAAATCAATTATGTATTTTTAAATTGATAACAATAAATTAACTAACCTTTAAGTTTTTAAACATTACAATGTTATTCTTTTTTTCTTCTTTCCAAAATCCCCTTTTTTGGAAGAAAATTCCCTTTTTTAAAATTAAAAATACTCTTTTGCACCTAAAATAGAAAGAGAAATCGACTGTGATTCCTGTAATTAATTAACGATTACTCATTTTGTATATTATGAATTAGCAATTGTTAATAATTGTTAGAAATTGATGATTGGATATAAAAATACTCTGAATGAAAACATGGGGATATTTTATAGAATAAAAAAGAAAATGTATAAAATTTTATGGAAGTTGGTAATTTGAAACGATAGTTGCCTTTCCGTGATTTAGTTGAAATAATATTTTCGAAAACTGCCCTAACATTATCGATAAAGTTGGGAATTTCGACTCTCAGATATTGAACGATAAAGTAAACTGCAAATTTGTAGGAGCAGGTGTGCAGCGAACAGCGGGTTTTCAATTTTACACTTTGCTTTCCCGAGCAATGTAAATTCAATTGGCCTCTGAAAATCTGGTGTTTTTTAATTCGTTTAAATAATAATTTTTCGACAAAGTAAAACATTTAATTTTCTGCACGTTGTTCAATTGTTTTTTTGTTGTTTCAAATTGTTGGTATTTTATTATTGTTATTCACACACGGAGAAAAATTGCAAGTGAAATTTACCTATTTTAGTCAAGTAAAATTTACTTACGATCACTTAAGTAATATTTAAGTAATATAACGTTTATATATTATTTTGAAAATATTATTTTGAAAATATCATTTATTATACATATAATTTATTATATTATATTTTTATATGTATTATTATAACTTACCTAACGTATTAGGTAATCTTCACCTAAATTATTAAGCAAATTCTACTGAAGTACGTAGGTAATTTTTACTTAAGTACTCTAACTCAACTACTTAAGTAATTATTACCTAAATTTTAGGTCCATTTCACTTGCGGTTTTTCTCCGTGCACACTTATTAAATTTTTGAGTTCTTTAGAAAAAAAACAAACAATGCTTCCTCTATAAGGCAGCAAAATTGATCGGAACGGCCAAAAAGATTATTTTTTATTGGTCATACAATCAAGAATTATTTGAGATCACTATCCAAGTGGCCATTGTGTTGTCTCTGCTTATCTGCAGCAGAAAATGTAATGTCTCTATTTCTGGCATTCGCTTGCCGGGAACTGGAAACATTATCGTAGATATAGTTTCACAGGTGTCTATGCAGCACCTCTGCATGTTGATTTTATCTGATTAAAATCTCCGAGAACTGCCGCCAAATCACAGGATTAAATTATGCATATTTATTTTATTTATTATTATTTGTTTCATATCTTGTGTCAATTTTATTCATTTATTTATATTTAATAACTGGAGACATTTTATTTATTATATTTTATTTTTCAATTATTTATTACTTTTAATTATTATTATTTATTATTATTGTTAGTTATTATTATTATTTATTATTATTGTTAGTTATTATTATTAATTATTATTATTATGTTATTATTATTATTTATTATTATAATTGTTATTTATACTTTTAATATTTTTTATTACTTTCAGTTTTGCTTTCTATTAATTTTTGTAAGTAGAAATTTTTTGTATTATAAAGAAAAAACTCGTATACAGTACATTACAGTTAATAAATCGACATATAAATGTCTACTGTATATTACAATAATATTTACTCATGTGCGCAGTATTTTACATTAAAATTTATGATCTCATAAATAAATAAAAAATAATATTTAGCTTCACTAAATAAAACTATAAAAATTTATTGGTAGTTAATTTAATCAATAAAACATGGAGCAGTGCTTTGCCGTCGTCTAATAAAAAATTTCGTTTTAGAAATGGAATTACAAAATCTTTGAAATTGACTTGGATGTCGTCAACTAGAAAATTGATTAGGTTTCCTTTCCGGTCACTTGTTTTTCATCTTTAATCTTAAAAGGCAATATAACGGCAACAAATTTTTTTTAGACAAGTGTCTCTCTGGGAAGATCTTCTGATGTCTAGCGATTTCAGTAGAGATTAATAAAGTTGAAAAAAATCTATATTCAGTCTTCACATTACTCTCAGCTTGCTTCATGACGAAAGCTCCGTCATCTCTTGAGGGCTTTCAAACCAAACTCATAAAATACGTCCAATGAAAATGAATTAATCGAAATTTGTAAAAAGAATTGTATAAAATTTATATATTTTCGAAATACATCACTTAACATTTTACTACTAGAAAGCGCCAAGTTATCTTTGCATGAAGAGCCGATAACTAAACCGGGAATTGAACAATTGAATTTTCTTTTTTAATGTTTATGCCAAACTAAACTCAATTACGTACACGGAGAGCGTCGGGGAAAAGGAGCAGCAGAAAAATAATACTACATTAAAAAACTACATATTTCTAACAGAAAATGACGTTTTTATTTGGATGCACAGCACCCTGAAGTGACTTCTAGTTTGGTGTACGTTAGAATTAATTTCATTTTTATTTAGAAGAGAATTAAAAAATGCGTGATAAAATTTAGCGCGCCACACTATGTAAAATCAGAAATAGATTTTACTGGATATTTTTGGTCTAATGAAGACGTAAAGATTAATGGTTTGTATTGACAGTTAATCATCTGTTTGTAGTTTTCGTTTTAAAAAAACACAAACATAACCTAGATTGTGTTTCAGTGAAGGTTTCTTTCACCGTGGTGGGACACGAATGATTCTTTTTATTTTTATATACACATTTTTTATACTTTTATACTTTTTTTTATGCCGTTAGTCTTAAAGTACATCAAAATTTTGTTGCACATCTGAATGAACTATTTTTGACACTCGATACGCAAAGTAAATTTTCATCCTATTTTAGATTCGAATGTTTTACATTCTTTTTAAAAAAAGGAGTACCTTATTCGTAGATAGTATTATCGATTTTCAATGTAACCTTGGAAAAAATGTTCTATTATTGAGTATGATTATATTATTAAAAAAGTACACTTGAAAGATTTAATTAAACTTGAATTCACTTATTTACACTCACTTTTTCACTATTCTCACACTTAATAAAAAAGTGCAATTTTGTTTAATAATATTTCATTCCGAATATAGTTTAGCCAAATGAAAATATTAAGTTTCTGTCGTACTTTAAGTTTTCGAATTCCTTGGTATATTTTCCAAGTACATAGCTGCGACCGTATCTCATGAGCAGTATTAAACTTAAAGTAAACTGTAATAACTTAGTTAGGATGGCATTTCTCGGATCGTACCTTTTCTAACTCGTTATTATGACTTCGCTTTTTCAACAAAAAGCAGCCAATTTGCGATTCTTTAAAAGAACAGTTGTTTGTTATATTTTTCGTTAACATTTTTTTGGTCTTTTCTTTCAGTTACATCAGTTTTTCTTTTCAAAGTGAAATATTATAAAAGTTGTGTTCCTTTGATTAAAAATAAATTTTTGTTTTATTTTCAAAACCCTTTCGTCTTCTCATCTTACTCCGTCTTCCTCCACTGCTACTATTCCTATAAATTATTTATTTTATAAAATAAAGTAAATCTTGAGAGTAAAATTAATTTGTTTATTAAAAAGGAATTATTAATTATTAAATAACAATTATTACTTATTAAATAACAATTATTACTTATTAAATAACAATTATTACTTATTAAATAACAATTATTACTTATTAAATAACAATTAATAATCATTAAATAACAATTAATAATGATTAAATAACAATTAATAATTATTAAACAACAATGATTAATTCTACGAAGATGAGGATTGAAACTTTATAATATTCTAGGATTAAAATTACTTCCACTAGATTTCAACATACACAAATTGTGAACATCGTCTTGTGTGTTGTTACAATTTTGGGAACCAGGGCATCTATTAATAGTATTTCAATTTGATAGTCAAATGTCACTCTCGGTTTGTAATATAATGAAAACTTTGACTTTCCTTGCCAGACTATACTTACAACTTATTCTTGTTTCAAGAATATTTTCGATTCGTTATAAGAATTTTTATGCCTTAATAAGGAATAAATACTTTGAATTAAGAATAAATACTTGAATCAAGGATAATTATTCTTGATTCAAAAATACATATTCTAGGTCCGTATCTAAGAATAAAGTAGATTAGATCCAATGCATTTTTGCATTGAACCAAGAAAACTTTTTTCTCAGTGCTCGATTATTGAAAAGCAGGTGATTTTTCATAAATTCACTTGCCATTTTTCAATGAAAATTAACAAGAAATAAAAAAAAGAAGATTAAATGGTTGAAAATGCGATTAAAAATAAACAATAAGAACTGAAAAGACAAATATAAAACTGTACAGGATAGACAAAGTGTAAGAATAAAAAAGCAATTTAGTATAGGAATTCTCGAATATTACAACTCATTTCTGTCTTCTAGAGTCTTCGAATAGTTGGTTTCTCACCCCTTCCCTCTTCATTTACAGCTCACCATTATTGCACCCTTGTTATTACCTTCTGATGTAATTTCACCCTCTTCTGTTCCTTGTAATTCCAACCCGACGATTGGGAGAGACCACTTTCAAGAGAATGCTACTTCTGTTTACGAATGTCCTATACTCGTAAAAGCATCGTTTAAATTCATGTTCTTGTAGGAAAAAATCTTACGGAATTTTCAAGTTTATTCGCATTAAAATATGTAGGTTTTTTTGAATCAAGAACTCGCTATGAATTAGTAATGAATTTGTATAAATTGGTATGAATCAATATGGATTGGTCTGAATCAATATAAATTGGTCTGAATCAATATGAATTGGTCTAAATCAATATAAATTGGTCTGCATCAATATGAATTGGTTTGAATCAATATGAATTGGTCTGAATCAATATGAATTGGTTTGAATCAATATGAATTGGTATGAATCGAAATTATTATGAATTAGTTTAAATAGATCTTTGGATGTTCAATAAACGATTGCAGTTTAAAGCGATAATTATAGAAATAAGTTATGATAATTTAACGTCTGACTGAACTCGAGGAAAATAGCGTGCTAAAGTTATTACGTAACTTACTCACCTGTCTTAAATCCTTACGGCTTTGTGGGCTTCAATTAAACTTAAGCTGCTCAATAACCTTATGATTCTGCCTTCAAAACCACTTAAATTTCTTTCCATCCTAAGACATTTAAAGGTGCAATGATAATTTGAAATGTTACATGTTGTTCTAAATGTTTTGAAGTGCTTTATGTAAAATAAAATGTCAAAATCAATAGATGTTTTATAAGGGCAACTAGCAAATTTTCTAATTAGCTCTGCAAGACTAGCAAATCTTGCAGAGCTAATTAGAAAATACTAATCAACATTTCATGGAATGTCTGCCATTTCTGAAAATGATATTCATCAGCATGAGCTAATTTTTATCGACGAAGGGACCTTCCGTTAGGCGAGTTACAGTTCATCTAGCCTGACGGAAGGAAGTAATAAGTATTACAAGTGCATCACCGTCCCTAATTCAGCAGGTGTCGGAACTTGGCACAAATTAACGACCTCATAAACTGAAGATTGACCCGTTAAATTATAGCCAACTTCATTAATTCTTTTACTCTCCCACTTGGTCCCGGATGTTGGCAGAAAATAAACTCATAGCGCCTGCGGTTTTACGAACAACCCATAGGAAGCCGCTGCTGATAAATAATCACTCCGGCAACATTCCAATCTGACTGCTTCAGCTGCTTAAGTCAATCGACAAACCCAAACGGAATAGAAGCCAACTTGTGACTTGCAAATCTCCAAGAAAGTCACGACTTTTTACAAAACCTTGTAACTCCCAGTGGAAAATTGCTAATGGTTACCATTGGCGCATTAATGGACCAACGGTTCCATTATTGGTCCATTAATGGGCCAATTGTTCCATTATTGGGCCATCAATGCGCCAATTGTTCCATTATTGGGCCATCAATGCGCCAATGGTCAATTTCCCACTGGGTTAGACCGGTTTAACATCACTATTGTACTAGCTTCTATAACAACTCAATAGAGTGTCAGATCAGTTCTTCAGAAAACGATATATGCATATTACACCCATAAATACTAGCGGTAATCTGGTGCATCTTGTTCCTGCACGCATCTGACGGGAAAATTACGAAATATGACCAGCTGTAATGGCTGCAATTTATCCTAATACCGTGAGTGTTGTGCGTCAGAGGAATAAGGTAGAAAAACGGACCTATAAAGGAACAGTTGCCAGAAGAAGAGAAACAAAGAAGGCGGGACAAAAAACAGAAACCGAGAACGGAAGACTGGATACGTGAACTGTAGGATTCTGACGAAATTAACTTGGAACTGTTTTGGAGCGGATGTCGAGCTACGGGATTTCCTTGAATAAGAAATTCCTCCGAGAATAGTATAAAATGAATTACATGTACATTTGCATTCGAATATGAAGATAATTTTTTTTTTTTTTTTTATTGTATGTTATAACCAATTCTTTTTACTTTATTATTATTAATTTGACTATGATTGATAATTTAATTGGTTACTTGGATTTATTTTATATAATATAGGGAAGGGTTGTCCCAAACCGACCTCCCCATGTTTCTCTGTACTAGTGCTGCCACCGAAGCTGTACCACATTTGAAATTGGCCACATGTTACAACATGTTTGGTATTGTGAAAGCTTTCAAATACCGCCAACTACAGTTTCGGTGTCAGCACAAGTAGAGAAACATGGGGAGGGTGGTTTGGGACCACCCTACCCTATTTTCTTAGCGCCAAGTTATTTTTGACGAAAGAATCGGGAAAATAACTAAACCCGAATTTACGCAATTTTATATTTTATTTTTACATTTTTTGCCAAACTAGTCAGTAATAAAAAAACAATAGTCATTAACCGCGGAAAGCATCAGAATAAGGAAAAACACTGTTTATAATTTAACCATTTTAATTAATTATCAAAATTCAACAACTTTAAAGAAGATTCGGCCATGATGATAATTATAACACGCACTGATCACATGAGCAATAAAAAACAATCAAATAAAGCAATAAAACCTTAATATAAACAATAAATTTTAGGTGGAGACGACTCCAGATAGAAAAGAATTTACAATGGAATGAGAACATGCGGAGCTCACCTTAAGGATGGTGAAAGCACCGCCGATTATTTTAACTTTACATTTTAATAGAACTATAACTTTTTGAAAAGAGGTGTTTACTGTCCGAACACAAAACTAGAAGTGACGCGTGACAACGACAATGAATGAATATTGTTTTAACGTTGGCACTACACTAAGTGTTTTGGCCATAACCAGGTAAGTTTGTGACAACGACAAGAGTTCAGAATTCATTTGCGCAAGCGCGTCGAATCAATCATGCTTCAATAGTTTCTATATCGACCACTGCTCATCGACCGACCGTCGATGGATTATCATGACCAGATGGCGCCACATCACTTCACGATAGTCGTCTGTTTTGACAGGCGAACAAAAATAGCATTTAGTCTTGCAAAACTCCGGATACTTTTACGAGATCGGGATTCACATCCGATCTCAAATATCTAGTCAAAGTCCCACGACGTCGACGATGTTGAATGAGAAAGTCCACAATGTCCTGAAGTTAGTAGTTGAGAAGAATTTTGAAGTGTTAGGAACAGTTGGTTTGACTGCTCGTCTTTCACAAAGTTCGCTGACGATGATCGATGCTCGTGCGTGTAAATATATTTTAAATAATTAGTTTCACCGAATGATTGCTTCCTCGTAAAGGAAATTCTGTTTTTGCTTTCTCATAGAGGGTTTTGTTTAATACTCTAACGTGGCTATCTGTTCGCTCCGTAAACCATTCCCTTTTTTTCGAAGAGACCATTTCGGTATTCATTCGGAACATTCGGCCAGCAAGCCACAGTGATCGACTGTCGATTTGTAGTCTTGTTATCCGTGGAGCTGCCCAAACCGTACTACTACGACGTTCAAGATGGCGGCCTTCTTTAATCACATGATAAACAGACAGCGATCGTCCTGGACTTGAAACTTGAGTAGTGAAACTTGAAACTTGAGGACTTGAAACAGTAGAACCCAATTTACTGATTGTGAGCCTTATCCAAGAAACTTTCTACTTCTTTTTTATGTCCATTCTTTTGGCTCATTCTTACTTATTTTTGCCTTTTTTTGCGTTTACTTCATTTACTAGTTTTTGCCTTATCATCTTTTCATGATGCTTGGAATTTTCGTTTGATCGTGTAACGGAGAAGTCTATTATTGAGAATATTATTAAAGTGTACGTGAAAGCTTATAAAGGCAAGAATCGATAGAGGTAAACGTTACTTGTCAATTTGTCTTGCCTTCTTCAAATGACGGAAGTTATTTGCTTAAGGCAATTTTAGAAACATGACATCATGTAATGAGTGACATGTGCTTTTGTAGTTTTTGGTAAGTTGCTGCAGCTTTCAAGACAGCCCTTTTAGCAAAATCTTGTTTATCACGACGACAGCGAAACCTCTGGGAATTCCCTATAGTGTTACTATCGCAGCACCTATCGTAAACGTCAATTAGCTGAACAATACTCTGTCATTAGTACCATGTATAAGCGGGATAACAACACTCTCTCACCACTGCTCCATTACGCCGATTACTCTCACTGATACGTCTGACCAACTCCGATTAGGCTCTATTAAGAAAAGATCTACACTTTCATAAAATTAAAAACATTTACTCAATTCTAGTAGTTTCGTAATAAACTAATTTCTTACATTGTTCACAACTATTTTTCAAATAACAAGTCTTCAGCAAGTCGACGACAATTTTTGCAGCAAACATTCGCTTAATTCGTTTCTTTTTTTTCATCAACTTTCTCAGATTCTGTACAATGAATGCTTAAAAGTCACATATTAATGGATGCAACTAAAAAGAGCCAATTTCTGGTTTCATTAAGAGTTGCAGCATTAATATTTTTACAATCTTCTCGTCGAAGCAATTTAGCAACATCTTTTCTCGAGTTACGAGAACGAATGTAATTAAAAAGTCAAGAGAGAGGACATAAAAGCGTGATTCTCACATTCTTAGGCTGAAAATAAACCAAGAAAACGTGCCTAAAGAGGCAGAGATAAACATCGCCGGAATGCACAAGTGGAAATAGCAAAAAGACAAAGAGAAAGAACGAGAAAAGGGCAGAGAAAGAAGCTCCGAATGTTTGCACGGTTGTAATTACTATGAGCTTATACTTTTACGCAAAGTGCAGTGCCATTATAGTGTTGCTTGTAACTTTACCACATCAACCCAAACGCTTTTTGTAGATTCGTTGCAGATAAAAGAAATACTTACTAACCTCTAATATTTTCCTCATTTCGATTTTGTTACATTTTTAGTTAACTTTCTGATATATCAATATCAATAAATTTCAGATTAATTAATATTTTATAATAAAATGTTTAACCATCATTTGAATACTTCATTAAAACACTTTCATTCGTCGAGTTTCATATTTCAAAGAAAATTCATCTTCTGTTTGAAAATAAAATCGGAAAATTCAGTTCTCTGAGATAGAGAATTTTGTTTTTTTTAGTCCAAATGGAAAATTATGCTGAGTGTATTTTTCTCTCGATTATAATTCGCTTTTATCATTTTATACAACTAAACTAATATTATGCATTGTGAGACTTTTTAAATTGATCGAAACAAAAGTTCACTATAAAATTCCAAAATAAACAATTGATTCCACTTATCTACAAAGTTGTTATCGTAAAATCAAGGGCGCCAGTTAAACAAAATATCACATTTTTAATAACATAAATAATAATAAATAAATATATAAATAAATATATTACATATATACATAAATAATAATTTAATAACAACAAATAAGAACTTTATTTAATAATTTTTATTTAACAAAATTTTTAAATTAACTAACTCATCAAATTACTTTTACAAGTTATTCTTAATTTTTAGACCCGTTAAATCAGGGAAAAGGAAACCTGAAAGGAATAATTCTTAGGCCGACATGTTGAATTTTAACATTTTCGTCCGCCATATTGGATCCGCCATTTTTAATTTTGAAAACCTGACGTCAGATTCGTAATCAGCGACCCCAAAAACCCCTTAGTAATCATTTTCAGGCCGATGGGTTGAATTTTAACATTTTCGTCCACCATATTGGATCCACCATTTTGAATTTTGAAAATCTGATGCCAAAATCGTAATCAGTGACTAAAAAAACATAGAAAATCGGTATGACCTCCTTTTCGATGGAGCAGCAGTTTGCTGTAACACGAGAAGTTTAAGACAAAATTGAATTTTTAATTATTTTAGACGCCATATTGAATTTTTCAAAGTACCACATTGCCAGCAATATAGGATATACTTATATGAACATTTTAAGCCCTTAACCTTTGTAATCAGCCCCATAGAATTTTGGACAGCGTACTGTACCGGTTGACATCACTGAGAGAAACTTTTGTTTGATTTGAATATAAAAATATGTTTAATTCAAACATAAATGAATCCAACAAAGAATTTGTTTGATTTAAATAAAATTTTGTTTGTTTCAAATAAATGTTGTTGGATCAAAACAAATTTATATTCAATTTAAACAAATATATACTTATTCAAATTAAATATATTTTCACTTTATTATACAGTCGAACATAGAATAAGTTTGGTCTTTTTCTTTGTTTTAAATATAAAGTGTAATTCAAACAAAATTTGTTTAGTTCAAGCAAAATTTTATTTAATTCAAATAAAATTTATTTGATTTAAGCAAATTCTTTAATTGACCACGTTAATAAATTTTGAATCAACTAAACATTTTTCTCAGTACATGGATCGTCCCATATATGTATGTAAAGTTTATTTATAATATATGTATATTATAATATCGCTAGTTTTTTTTAAATTTGCAAACTAGTCTATTCGATAAGTATGCGGGTGGAATTTTTGAAAATATTTGGAGGAATTTGATGCCGTGTGGTCACAAAATGATATAATTTATCATTTAAACGAAGAATGACCGATTCCAAACGTTAAACCAAAATTTCCAAGAGCGTTCGAAAATTACTTCAAATAAATAAACCATACTTTCTGTGCTACATGAAATAACAATCTTCATCGATTTATTTATATTTCAAATTTATTTGAGGCAGTTGAATGACACGGATTCAGATATTATTTTTTATTTTCCGTGTGATTTAATGTTAAAGGGTATCTTTTTTGCAATGTTTGGAGATATAGTACGGAAGATAAAATTTAATGTTACTCTGGTGGTAAACTATGAACTGGTCCTCCGAAATATGAGACTCCCCGTGGAGTAACACGGATTCCGCTGTGAGAAACTCAGGGGTGTCCTTACTGACAAATATGGGGAAATAAAGGCCTATAAAAGTGTCCCAGACTCCTATCAAAATTCTACCCATGATGCAAAAAATAATGTAAAAGTTCCAGTTCTCTTTCAAATTAAGAAAACAAATTTTTAAATTGTATACTTTACATAACAGGAGTCTTAAATCTTAACTGCCACTTGACTGAAACACGAAAAGAAGAAGTATTTCAAACTTCTACGGTATTTTTTTATCAATAAAATTTTACGACCAATTAAAAATCAAATTCTTAGTAACAGCTGCAAAGTTTAGACATGTGCAGTTGTGAAATACATAAAGTAAATATGCGCAATAGTGATCTACGCAATTTAGAGATGCGTAGTAGGGTTCTATGGTGTTTAGATATGCGCAATAGTAATCTGCGCAACGTACACATGCGCAGTAATAATTTGCGCAACCTAGATATGCGCAATAGTAATATACGCAACTTAGAGATGCGCAGTAGTAATCTATGCAACCTAGAGCTGCGCAATAATCATCTACGCAACTTGAACATGCGCAGTAGTGATGGAGGCAAATTAGACTTCCACAATAGTATCCGATAAATCTGCTACATGCGGAATAATAGTTTGTACAGATAAACACGATCGTTTGTGTCACATGAAACTTTTCTTAAAATCTTTTTATACACAACCACTCTAAAAGACACAAATTAATATAACAAAGTAATTAAATTAAGATCTCTCTTTAGCGCCTGTTTCAAATTTTAAAAACAGGTCTTCAATTTGACCGAAAACAGAATCGTTTTCTTTTGTAAATTTTCTTTTTTATTAAAAAAAAAATATTTTCTTCTGTTTTCAGAATTCGGAAATTTCTCTCTTTGAGACAAATATTCGTTTCATGGGGAGTCTTTTATCCTCTTACGCACTCACTGGGGATGTGATGTTTCGGGATAAGGCTGCTCAGCTTGGAGAACGGATGTTACCTGCCTTTAACACGGAAACCGGAATTCCTCACTCCCTCATAAACCTTCATACAGGGGTAAGTTTAAACTTTTACAGCCTTTCCAAATACATTAAAATGATGAAAGTGAGAAAATCTTATGCACTCTTGAAACAATGTTTGCTGTATGTACAACTATATCTTCTTATTTAGAAAAAAGGCGATAAAGTTACTCTTGTCACATTTTCTCATTTCGTTCCACTCTCCTTTATATCCTTTGAAAGAAAAGCTTCATTTTGCAACTGTTTTGCATAAGAATTGGCTTCGCTTCTTTGAAATTTTATACACTCAATTCCCTTATCGCTCGATACAAGTTTTGTCCTAAAAAGAAAAAATATGTAAGATTGGTCCATTTTTCACTATCAGGAATTAAATTTTACTGATAAATGTAAGGATGGAGTTTAACTTTATTAATTGATCGAATTTGCATTTCGTGAATGGACAAAAATTGGATAGAAGCTCTTGATGATAAAAAAATTTGTGTAGTTGTCGTTTTCGTTTAATATTTAATAATTTATTTAAAATGAAATATTATCTAATCAAATTAAAAATAATTATTTTTTACAGCAACATTAAAAGCTTACATCAATTATAATTAATGATCGCTAATATTTTAATTATTAACTACCGAGTGATATCTGCTACAATTATAATTAATGAATTATATCCTTCCATAATTTTGCTTTAAGTTCATTGACTTCTGTGAAAGTATCTAAAGTCATCTTAAATTCTGAAGGTGTTTCTTATAGTTCAATATTTAGAAGTCATTGAACTACTGTTGTGACCTGCTAGGCAAATTTTACGCAATTTTAACGTTTATTTTTATCTAATAAAAATAAATAAAAATAGATTGATTGGCAACTGATTAGAGATAGGAAGGGGAATCGAGACAGACTTCCGGTCCTGACGGGAGTACCGAGAAGTAAAAGAGGAAAAAGAGGTCCGTGAAGTGTAGAGGAAGGGACTTCCGGTCCTTCGAGGAAGACCGTGAAGCAGAAGTGGAAATAGGAGAGGAATGAAAAGAGAGAATCGACCTCCGGTCCTCCAGGGGGTACCGTTGTTTATTTGTGAATAAGAAAACTTCTTATTCATCATTCATAAAATTAATTATAAATATCTAGTTAGGTGATGATTGTAAATGATAAAACACATGTTACATTAAACAGTAAATTTAATTAAACACAAGGAAAAAATTCAAATATTAACATTATAATTTTATAAGCGCGACATTATGCGTAAACGGTTGAACAGAATCTAAAGGCAGAAATTGGCTAAGAGAAAAAGGACCAAAAAAAGTTGTACAAATTGAAAAACTGGCAACATCGCAAAATTCTATTGTAAGATAAATTTGACAAAAGTGCATTTTAGTTATAGAAACAAAGAAAGTAGATAGTTAAGAGTAATATACTTTATGGGTGCCTGGAAAAGCCTATCGGTTGGTAAAAATTAAGAATCTGCAGTGCAGATGTTTAATGACGGATTAGTAGTCCCTTGTAACGTAATTTCTCAACTCTTACTGTCTCTCTCTAAATTAGAGAGAAAAATAAAGAACGCTACAAAAATGACGAAAATCCACCGAAGCCCGTTTATTTATTTAACGGAGGACCTTCCTCCGGGCGCCAGGTAGATTTGACAATCTACCCGGACTCCGATAGCAACAAACAGCACTGACTCGAGCACGGCTAGTTCCACGCCGAGCATGAAGTAGTTAAAATACAATAAAATCAATTTATACATTCAAATAACCGTGAAGTCGAAAGGAATAAAAGGAAGGAAAACTTCCGGTCTTTCGGGTAGAACCGCCAAGTTAAAAAGACAGACAAAGGGAAGGAATCTGGAACCTTCGGTCCTGCGCTAAGGACCGTAAAGTTCAGGAAAGGAAGAAAAAATTCTATTGAGAACACTGATGACATCTCGAAAGAAAACTGTTCGCTTTGGATTTAAATTTATATTAATCACTTTATTAATTTGGAAAAAGAAGTAATTCGCGGTTGAGAAAGGAAGATCGTTGCGCTCTAAAGGCCGTTGACAGGTCGAGACAGTCACGAAGATCTTAAAGAAAGCATCCGTGCCGCGTGGTGGTAGAGAACCGAGTGAGTGCCGAGTGGGCTCTTCCGGCCGTTGCCGAGAGCTCCTTTGCTTGGTGGTGGGACCGCGAGCGAGCGAGAAGGGAATTAGGCCGCGCGTGATTGGCCAACGCCCGCCCAGTGACTGCGCGCGTCGCTGTTGCTAGGCGAGTTCGAAAACGACGGTTGATTTCCACGAAAAACGAACTGCGGATTATTTTCGCTGAATAAAGATAAATTCTCTGTAAAAAGAAAATAGAGAGAATTATGTGGTAACAATTTTTAACAAGTGTCTTTACACTGATTTTAATTTTGACATGTTAAAATTACGTTATTTGTTGTTTTAACTTAATAGGTAATATATTTTGTGTTTTCTCTTATCTATATTTTGTGAACCAATTTATGAAATGTAAAATAAAATTTCAGCCTGATGAGGTCGACGAAATTTATTGACTTCTCTCAATTTTGTTCACGTAAATTATTTGAAATTTTTGCAGACTTGTGTTCCATCCAAAAGTCGAGCACTGTCAAGGAAATTTTCACGTACTTATTCTTTCCGTGTATAGATTCCGATTATTTTTGGAAGGACCTATATTTGAATGTTTTTGACTTTTAAAACCTTTCATTAAACAGCATAATTAAAAGTTTAAGTTTGTGCTTAATGTTGGGAAATGAAATTAGATTCTCTTTGAGTTGGAAATTCGTTTTAGGAAATATCCCAAATTGCGAGCCATCATGTCCTTTTCAGGTTTTAATCAACCGCAGGACTACCTTTACTAGTTGAATTTTCCAGCTATTTTCTCTATTTTTCTTTTTGTCTATATCGTTTTTCGCCACTGGTTCTAACGAACAACGATTTCGCGTACCAAACCTCCTCTGGTTTTGCGCTTTCTCTTTATGTCGAACAGCAAATTTTCGACGACTTTTGGGACAGGCAAAAGCTCCAGGTCGTTTGTAAAATTAAAGTCATTTCGTTTAGTCACGTTTTCAAAGAGAAATTACTCGCCATGATTAATATGCAAATTCTTAATTGAGGAGATAATAAGGCTTCAAAGAACCAACGAGTCCATCTAAATTTGCATTTTTAATTTTTAATTGATTTGACCCCGCCTCTGATGAAACTTAATTTGACACTTTGCTTTTTAATAAATATTTTATTAATATTAAAAAAGTAAATTCAATTTAGATGTAAAAAATTAATAATAGATCGGTTAACTTATAATAATTTTAATAGAAATTAAAAACAAAAATAATTGCTTTTTATGATATTTATAATTCAACGTGCTTTATTGAATTCATTGAAAAAAGCATCGTGTGCAACGCGTGAGAAAAATTATTCCGCTCGTATTATTTACTTTTGCTAAGTTTGATCTCTCGTTTTTTTCTAATTGCTCAGTCTACTATTTAATCGAGGCAATTAAAATTATTTGTTTAAAATTACTCATTAAAATGATTCATTATTATACTTAAATATAAATTTTTTATTTTTAGTGCTCATTATTCTTTTTCCTCGTCTAGTATAAAAAAAATTTTCAATTTTGTTTTATATGTAAATGAATGTTTACGTTTAATTGTGGTCTCCAATAAAATGTATTTAATTGCCTGATTAATGTCAAATAATTAAGGCTGGTTAATTAACTCTCGTTTCGTGGTGACTCGTTCAGAATCAATTTCCATACATTTCTACATTCTCATTAAGAGAGGAAATAATTATATTTATCGCTTAGCCCTATTTAGATTTAACTTCCAACAGTTTTTGTTTAACCTACACGGAGAAAAAAGTTAGCTGTTTTAGCTAACTAAAACAGCTAACATGTTTAGCTATAACAGCTAAATATTAGCTGTAGTAGCTAAAAGTTAGCTATCCATATAACAGCAAACTCATTTTTCTCAGTGTAGCAAATTTTTGTTTGTACGGAGAAAAAAACCCTCGCAATATTAGCAGACAAATTTGTCGAAGTTACGGATTTTATCAACTAAAATGGTGATAGCAGATTTTATCAGTAAAAGTTACGAATTATTTGCGCAGCCTTATGAAAAATTAAATTTGAAAATTTATGGAAACGAAAGAAAATTGTTTGTTAAAATTGAAAGTTTATTAAAGAGTAAATATTAGTGTCTTTCAAAAATAGGTCGCATTTATCTATACCATACTATATACATATGTAATACCTACTATTAATTTTGAGGTTAGTTTCATTGATTCTAATACTCAGCACATCCGAAAAAACTCTACGAATTTTCACAGTTGTGTGTACGTTAATTTCTAACTGATTATTTTTGCAACTTATTTTGAATAGCAGAAAGTAGAAAAAATTTGTACTTTATGTAAAAAAGAATTTTCATTATCAAAGAAAAAGCGTTTTTTAGCTTTTACGTATGTATAAGTTTTAGATATACAAAAGACTTGGACGACACATGGTATTCTTTCCTTTACTTTCAAAATTGAACTTTAAAAGTAAAATTATACTCCTAAAAAACGATTTCCACATGAAAATCGTAAAGAGTTAAAAATTGTAATAAGAAACTAATTTTTATGGTTAAATAGATATAAAATGCTACATTTAACTTGGGAAGCACTGTGAAAGTTAAGTTTCTGTACCTTTTTTTATCTTACAGATTACTTATCAGTGTTTTAGTCTTAACCTTAATTTTAAATAATTTAGATAATAAAGATAAAAGTAGTTTGCTTTTTGTAATCAAATTTTGAAATTTGAATTTTATGCTTGAAAGGAAAAATATAAACTCTTTTACAAAGTTAGAATAGCTATAGCTTTTAATATAGCTGGCTTTCATAACATTAGAAATGATAATATTAAATCATGAATTCTTACTTAATGTGGAGTAAGTAAACAAAAATATACTTAGAGTAATATAATAGAATATAGGATATGTATAATGAATAGAGTAATTGAATATGCACTTGCACCTGTGCATCTTACTTTAGAACTTATTAATTTCTGAACTTTTAAACTCAATGAAAAGCTTATTATATTCGTTTCTTACAAATTGTCACTTGTGCAGTGGAACTCTTAATTAGAAACGACACCTGACTTAATCCATTCACTATCGTCTTGAAAAATATTAATTATTTCAATAATTTATCACTTTTTTCAAAAAAGATCAAATTTACACCACGTTTATTTGCTTCTTAAATATTAATAATTGCTTTTCCTAGATTCCTCTTTTCTTAATTTTTCCAATTTTTTCTGCTTTAACTTTTGGCTCTATTTTGTTGTCTTTTTTTTAAATCTTTTTTAATACTTTTTTATACTTCTTTCTTTAACTTTTTTTACAATTATGTTTATTATTTTTTTAGTAATATTTTTTTCATAAATATATCAAAATATATATCAATATCTGTGGACTTAATCTTTTCATTTCATCAATGCAAAGATTTACTTTCTTTAAAAAAAATATGATTAATTATTAACTAAAAGAAAAAATTAGAATAATATAAGTTTTTTTAAAATATTGTTATTAAAGAAATAATTGACGAAAATTAATTATTTTACAGAATAGCAAAAATTATGGTTGGGCAAGTAGTGGATGCAGTATTTTATCCGAAATTGGAACAATTCACCTAGAGTTCACGTATCTCAGTGAAATCACAGGCAATCCAATTTTCAAAAAGAAGGTTAACAAAGTAAGATACATTTTGAAAAAGATGCAAAAGCCCAAAGGTCTTTATCCTAACTACATTCATCCTAAAACTGGAAAATGGGGTCAACGTGAGTATCTATTTGATTTATTTAGATTACATTTTTTCATTCAAAGTACATATCTTTAATTTAATTTAGCCGCTTCATTGTAGTAATTCAAAAACCAACAATACATATACAAAAAAAATAATTTATTGCATTGTTAAGCGTATACCTAACCTAGTCACAATTATGACAAGATTAGGTACATGTATTGGTGGAACTGCCATACGTTGTTTGAATCAGCTATTTATTTTTTTCAGTGTATGGGCAAAAAAAGTCGTGCCACTTATGCTTCATGACACACGTATATGGGGATCTTAAAAATAAGCACCTAAAAAAACAAAATTAATGTCACAACGTATTCTAAGGTTTTTGAGGTCGCTGAATCCGAATTTGAAGTCGAAATTTAAAAATTCAAAATGGCGGATCCAAAATGGGTACCAATCATTTTGAAATTTCGCCGTATTTAGTTAATAATGCTTTCTAAGGGGTTTTTGGGTCGCTGAATACAAATCTGAAGTCAAAATTGAAAAATTCAAAATGGCGGATCCAAAATGGAGACAAAATTTTTTTATTTCGCTGTATTCGGTTAATAATACTTCCTTGCGGGTTTTTGAGGTCGCTGAATTCAAACCTGAAGTCAAAATAGGAAAATTCAAAATGGCGGATCCAAAATGGCGACCAAAATTGTAAAAATTTGAAATATTTGTTTAATAATCCTTTCTCGCAGGTTTTTGTGGACGCATAGTAAAAGTAGTTGTCAAAATTTAAAAATTTTGAATTTCGAACAAAAACTAATAGTACTTTGTACTATTAAGAATCTTCCTATTGACGTTTTCAATCAAATTTAATAAATACATAAAATAGTAAAAATTTGACTTTTATTGACATTTTGAAAGTGCCATTTTCAATGTTTCAATTTCGACTTAAAATATGAATTCAACTACCCCAAAAACTCGCACTTAAGCATTATTAACCAAATATGTCGTTTTTTTAAAAATTTTAGTCGACACATTGGATCCCCCATTTTGGATCCGCCATTTTTGATTTTCAAATTTTGACTTCAGATTTGAATTAAGCGACCACAAAAATACCTAAGTAAGCATTATTAACCAAATACAGCAAAATTTAAAAAAGAATATTCGCCATTTTGGATTCGCCATTTTGAATTTTCAAATTTTGACTTAAAATTTGGTTTCAACGACCCAAAGAGCATTAAATAAAATATTAAATAAAAAAAATTATTTTTTTTTAAATTTTTGGCCCAAAAAGGATATAACATCGTAAAGGTGGGAAGTGGGAAGCAGGAATTGGAATTATGATTGCTGGTTGTGGAATAATGAAGGTTGGAAAGTAAAAATTCGGAACTGGAATAATGAAGGTCGGGAAAGAGAAGTAAAAAATTGGGACTTTGATATGGAAAATGGTATCATAAAAGTGAGAAGTGGTATCATAAATTAATAATTAATGAAACAATTGATAACTGTCTATTAAAAATAAAATAAACTAATTGGTAATAAATTTTTGTTAAAAATAAAAAAATTGATAATTAATTACTGTTAAAAATAATTCAAAAGAATTCCTATTTTCTTGCTTTTGCAAGGAATCGTCAAGATTTTGGTATTATAAATAAAAGTGTGTATATACGGAAAGAAAAAAATACATAAATTTTTGATTCTGTTGCAAAGTCAGCTACCGGGTGGTCTTAGAAGTCTTAAGCTTTGAGAATCAAGAAATAAAAAAAAATTATAAATATAATCCTGCTGGAAAAGTTGGCCTTGGCAAACTAGTAATGAATGGCGCCGGATTATAGTAATAATGGTTTGTGACCGGAAAAAGGCGAGTGTAACGCAAGAAGCGCTCTCGGCCATACTCCAGCTGAAAAGAGGATAATGATTTCCAAGTATATAAATATCCTCTGTCTCATTATTATAATTTCATTTAATAAATCTCCCAAGAAATAAATTCTTAATCCAAATTATTTATCTACTCTCAAACTTTTTCCATTAAATGATTTACTTTATTTACTACTTGCATAGCATAAATAATTATTTTGTTTTAAATTTGAGATATTTCTTCCTTGAGACACAAATTAAAAATAATTGCTTAATTTTACTGAAGATTGTAACATTAAATAGCAATTAAATAAGTAATAAATTAATTAATAATAATAGCGTTTCTCCCAAATTTTTCAAGTCGTGATTCAGAGTTTAAATAAAAATTTAAATATTTTTGGAAATTTGGATTTGTCAATTTTTAGTATAGTAATTAATTGAACGAAAACAATTTGAATTAAAGTGCAATAAAATCTGGATGATATTTGGAGATTATTTTTCAATCATTCGTTGAAAAAAGTATCGTGTGCAACTCGTGACTTCACTTCTATTATTTCCTAATCACATAGATCTCGATTTTCATATAAGATGATTCATTATTATAAGGTCGATTCATTATTGAAAAATCGCTTTAAGAAATGTGAAATTCCACTCTTATTTTTGTCCCGAATTCGAAAACAATGCACTTTAAAGTTAAAACGAAAATTAAAAAAACATTTATTTAAATTTATTTATTTTTTTACATTTTTCCCGTACATTTTTAATTTTCACTCAGATTGGAGTGAAAGTTTACTATTTAAAAATTGTATTTATTTTTTTTATTTTATTTATTACATTCTCTAGAATGTAAAATAATGGATTTTTGTTTAATTTGAGAAATTTTTAAAAATATATTCTTCATAAAACAGCTGATATTGAAGAAAATTCTGTACAGTAAATAAAGGGCAACATTTTCTGAACCGCAATATTTATCCATCATTCGCTGACAAAGTTTTTAATAAAGTTTTCAACTTTACGTGATATTGGTACTAGAGTCGACATGAAATTGAATATATCTCTGCATCTTACCTGGCAAACTTCCAATTTCAGCAGCATTTTTCGCGTCTGAGCATTGGAATTTAATTTAAATTCTTCGCGTTGTACACATTTTGTTAAAATATTCCAGCAATATTGAAGACGCAGCTTGCGTTGAGGAAGATAAATATGTCAGCTTCAAAGAAAACTCTTAAGTAATCAACTATATGACAGTTCTGTATTCAATATAAACAAAAATTATTTTTCATAAGCTAATTCTTTTTGAAGATTCGTTACATTTTTAATCAACCTGATTTTTAGTTTAATATTCTTTTTGGAAACATTATCATTTTTTTCTTTAATATACGTGACGCGGTTTGAGAAAGGGATCTTGGAAGAAACAAAATTGCAGGTTATGTTCGTGGTTAAAAATTAATGTTTAATCAAGATAAAATTATCACTAAACATAACCTAAATTTTGTTTGACGTAAGTTCTCTTTCACCGTGGGCAGACAAATATTTTAAATACATAAATAGCAGTCTACGTAATTTACATTAAAACAATATTGTAAAAAAAAACTCAGAATAATTAACAACTATTATAACCTGAAGAGGTCTTTCCAAGACGAAAGCCTGTTTTTCTGTCGGAGAGACTGTCCCTTTGAACAGATAAAAAAAACTATGTATTATTATGTTGCTTGGAGTCGACTGCATTCACATAAATATCACTTAAATCAATTTCCAACACTAAAACCTATCAGAAAGATGAAATTACTTCATAGCGTGACTTTCCACGTCAGCATTAATTCGCCATCTTTACTCTTTACTGCGCGCAGACGCAGACGCCCAAGCTCACTGCTTTTAAAATATTTCTACTTTTCGAATTTCTTTCAATTGCTATCAAAAATATTAATACAAAATACAAATTGTTTTCTTACCGCTGCACTTTCATATGTCAGCTTTTAAATTACATTCAATAAGTTCCTAAAAGTTTTGTGTGGCGTTTTCGAAACAATAGAATTTCCTGTTCGTTTTTACATAAATTTCATTCATTCTAGTGACATTGGAACTTTGGAAAATTCGCGCATTCAGAATAATTATAAAAATCTTCCTTTAGACATAAAAGTCGGAATTTTTAATTTTTCCGTTTTATCGTTTTTACCGGGAGGTCCCTTTCTTCTGAACGCGTTACAATATAATTTATTTAATAAATGTTTACTAATGATAACTTTTTCAAACGCGTCGTAAAATTTGAAAATCAATTTTGTACTGCCTTAAAACATGTAATTTTGTAGAGCATGAGGAGAATTTTTTTCCTGTTTAGGTGAATTGAAATTTAATAAAAACACGATTAAAAGTATTTAAAATAGTAAGTAAATTGATTCAAAAAATAAATTAAATATTTAAAATAATTTTAATGAGTTGAACGGTATGAGGAAGATGAAAGTAAGATGAAGACTTGTACTCTGATATACATATTGCCACACAACCTTGTTATTTATTCGGTAGCTGAATAAATTAGCAGTAACAGTTTGCCTCTGTAATCGCTCTGAAAATTTATCGTTGAGTCAGGTCACGGTAAGGCAGGTCAATTTTTTTTCTTACCCTCCAACAGACCCATAATTTGCTCACTCGTCTTTCGGATATATCTTAACCCATCCTCGACTTCTGCGAAAAAGTCTCTTTTTTTCCATTTAACAATCTTTGTTGAAAATAAATTAAATAAAATTAACAAAATTTTTCACTGTTTTCAATAAATCCATTGCATATTTTTATTTTAGAAATTGTTAAGGGCATCAGTGATGGAAAATGAATCCAACCACTTTTTATAACTTTGGTCCACCATATTGGATCCGCCATTTTAAATTTTTAATGTGAAATTTGAATTCAACGCATCAAAATATACCATAAGGTGTTAAGTTTCTTAAAAATCGGATAATCTTTTTTTTTCAACACACCCTGGACCTAAATAGTAAAATTCTCTTACACAGTCAATATGGGTTAATGTGATGCTTTTCGAAGAAAGGAACCTTAGAAGGAAACGATTATAGGTTATTTTTTATGACAATTTTAATTTGATAAAAGTTTTCTTTGTAATTAATTTTTTTTCTATTATTGTTTTTTCTTTATAATTATTTGCAGTGGAAAATCAAGTTGAAACTATTACTAAACATAACCTATAATCGTTTCCTTCTAAGGTCCTTTTCTTCAGAGAGCGACGCATATAAAAAAAAGAATAATAAGTATAAAAAAATGAAGTATAATACGTATAAAAAAGTAAATATAAAATATAGTATAAATAATAAATATAAAAAACGAATGATAAATAAGTATAAAAAATAAATGTTAACAAATATAATTAAAATGTAGTATAAAATATGTATAATTAATTATGATTCTTTTTTTGTAGATCACATGTCTTTGGGTGGTCTGGGAGACAGTTTTTACGAATATCTGCTAAAGGCGTATATTCAGTCTGGCAAAGAAGACAAAGAAGCTAGGGAAATGTATGATGAGGCCATTAAGGCCATAGCTGAAAATATGATTTTCACATCTCCAGGAGGTTTGACTTATGTCTCTGATCTTAAATACGAAAGGATAGAGCATAAAATGGGACATCTAGCCTGTTTTGCCGGTAAGCTTGAAATTCCTTTGCAAATCATTTAGAAATTTTAACACACTTTTACAAATTGATTATTAAAGATTTAAAATTGAATGTGCATATATCCTGGAAGTAATAATGAATAGAAATTGTATCCTTTCGAATCTTCTTTTTTATCTGTAGATTAAAGTATAATATAAATATAATATTATTGTGATGCTATCCGAAGAAAGGTTCCTTAGATGCAAAAAATTATAGGTTATGTTTGATGGTATAGTTTTAACTTGATTAAAGCTTCCTTTTTAATTATTTGCAATTAAAAGGAGTTTTTTTTATGAATATTTTGTGTATATACAATCAAGAAAATCTGTTTTCGAATGCAAATAATTAATAAAGATGATTTAATCAAATTAAAACTATCATCAAACATAACCTACAATCGTTTGCTTCTTAGGCCTATCTTTTCTAATCCTAGAAACTCTAATCTATTATTCCTTTATTCCCTTTAATATTTTTGAACACATACATACCAACTTGGGTTATTTTTTTCAACTTTTAATTTAAACATTTAAACTTTATTGCAAAAATACAAGAAATATATGGGAAATACGTTTTTTTTCAAAATCTTAAATTTTATTTACGAAAAAATTTTTTTGCGAAAAACTTTACTTTTGAAAGCAAAAAAAAACAAGAAAACGTGTCTTACATACACACACACACACTCATATCTGGACATTTACTTGAAACTTTGAAAAATATGAAATCGATAATTTAAAATTAAGTCAATTTAGACTATTTTTTGAAAATCGAAAAGTTTCACGATTACAATGCTTCCTGTGAGAAAGAACTAGATTAGATAAAAAGTTATTTTTGTTTTGTAATGAACTTAATGTACCTTAATTATAAACTTATTTTTCTACTTATAGTAATTGCTATATTTGATGAAACAAAAACCTATCTCAACGTCCTATAATATATTTTCAAATATTTTCTATAAATATTATTTTGAGAGCGAAAGCATAAACTGAATTTTAATCAATTTTTTAAAATTTCCTGTTTAATATAACATGAGAAGCAAATATGTATTTTTGATAAAAAAAAGTGTTTCAGTTCTCTAAAATGATTCGGTAATTTTTAAAAATTCTAAAGAAATAGAAAGAATCGGTACCCCACGATGGCAATAGGTGTAAAATATATGTAAAAGGAAGTAGTTTTTATTGAAAAATTTAAAAAAAAATTTCGATGGACATAAACAGTTAAAACAGTTCTATGCTATAAATTACAAAAAAACAAATAATTAATTTTTGAAAATATTTTTGCACCAAATTTTTAAAAAGTTCAGCTAAAAATACACAATTTGAAAAAGAAAATAATTCAAAATTGACTAATTTTTAAATAAGTTATAACAATAAAAGAAAAGAAAAGAAATTTTGAAAAATGCATAACTTTTGAACCACTTTCTGAAAAAATTTGAAAAAAACCATGGAATCTTTTTCAAATAAAAATTTTAATTTAGGAATGAAAATTTTAGATTCCTTGCACCGAGAAGAATGTTTTATTATTTATAACATTCAAAATTTTTTCTCTATGAGGAAGCTAAAATTTCCATGAAATGAACATAATTTTCTACTAGTTTTATACCCAGTAAAAAAAGTTTTATTGGAACTCTGCGATTAGTGATTGGAATTTAGCAAGGTTCCAATTATGGAATTGCTATTTCTGCAATTGGAACTTGAAGTTCCAATAAACGTTTTGCATTTTGTCTTAAAAATGACAGAAATAACAATTTTAACAGCATAAAAATGTAGTATGCAAATCATTTTTTTTACAACAATACCTAAAGAAGGATTAGAAATGAATTTATTATTGAGAAACAAAATGCAAATAATAAAATTGAGTCCACTATTTTAGGTTAGAAGATCTACGCCATTGGATGTCACTGAATTTTGACAGATACAGTTTCTTTGAATCACGTGGTCGTTTGATAAGGCGCGCTATTTAAAAAATTGTTCAATATCAACAGTAATTATCTTCTTAGTTT
>WNHD01005619.1:0-11409 GCA_011057455.1 Ganaspis sp. Gsp50 | reverse complement strand
AATATATATTTTATTAGAAATTTACTTAAAAACTTGAAATTCTTTTCTCTATGAGGAAGCAAAATCTTCATGAAATGAAGATAATTTACCACTAGTTACAATTGGTGTCGTTCTCAACCAAGAGTCTGAGGATGATGAACATCCTATAGTATATATTAGTAAATCCTTAACTGCGCCAGAGAAAAATTATAGTGTTACGGAAAAAGAGTGCTTGTTTCTACTATGGGCCAACGACAAATTTTGACCTTATATCAAAGGATATAAATTCACCGTGATAACGGATCATAGTGCCCTGAGATGGTAAGGAAATTTAAAGGATCCGACAGGACGATTAGCTCGTTGGGCTCTAAAAATGCAGCAGTGGGATTTCGTCATTAACCATAGAAGAGGAATTCATCATTATGTGCCTGACGCGTTGTCTAGGATTTTTGAAGAGTGTGATGAAGTATCAGCGTTTGAGTCAATAACGGACTCGTGGTATTTGAAGCGTAGAGAACTGGTAGAAAAATTCCCAGGACGTTTTTCAGGATGGAGAGTAGAAGATAATAAACTCTACCGCCATCGGAAGTGTCCTATATTATTGTCAATTTCTGGTTCTGAGCAGGGTTGGAAGCTGGTTGTCCCGGAAGAGTTTAGAGAAAGAGTATTAATGGATTCTCATAATACTTTGACAGCGGGGCACCTTGGTGTAGAGAAAACATATGAACGTGTAGCCACGGAATATTATTGGCCAAGAGTTTAATCTGATGTACATAATTTCGTGGTGACATGTCCTGAATGTCAGCGGCATAAAGTGTCTCAACAGGGTCCCCAAGATCTAATGGGAGATAGAATTGTGGAAGAGCCGCGGATGGTAGTAGCTGCGGATTGTATGGAGTTTCCGCCCAGTAAGAATCAACTCAAACACCTAGTGGTATTTCAAGATTTATTTTCCCGCTGGATTGAGGTGAAACCACTACGATCAGCGAACGGAAAAGCCATTGCTAGAGCTTTTGAGGAGTTGGTCTTTCTCCGTTGGAATACCCTAAGGTTTTTCCTATCAGACAATGGTAAGGAATTTGATAAAAAATTTCTAAAAGATACCTTGGAGGAAAGTGGGGTTCAGCATTTAACAACTCCGCCATACCATCCACAATCTAACCCGGTGGAAAGAAGTAACAGAGTCCTGAAGACCATGATCGCGACGTTTATCGGCGAAGACCACAGAGAGTGGGACAAACACACACATGAGTTTAGGCATGCAGTCAATACATCAACTCCTTCTGCGATCAAAACGTCTTCGGCGTTTTTGAACTATGGGCGGCAGCCAGAGCCGGTCAAAAGTTTACGTAGAGAATTGGAGAGTAAAACTTTAGTTCAGCGTCTTGACCCAGAGGTCTCGTTGGACCGTATGAAGCGCTTAAACGCGTTACGAGACTTAGTCGCGCGATTCATTGATCAGTCTAGAGAAAAACAAGCGCTATATTATAACCGAAATAAGCGAGAGGCTAGTTTCAATGTGGGTGATGGAGTTTTGTGGCGAACGTATAGGCTCTCAAACGCTGCAAATAGGTTTTCGGCCAAGTTAGCACCGAAATTCGAGGGTCCTTTTATTATTCTAAGGAAATTATCTGCGTCAGTTTATGAGTTAGAGTTTAGGGATAGCCGTCGAGTAATAAAAGCTCATATTTCACAATTAAAGCGTTTTATTCCTCCTCGTACTAGACAAGAGAGGTGAAGGTGGACTAATATATATGTTGATTTCAGATTGACGCATGCCATCACATCTACCAGTATCAGCGTCAAGGGTTAATGCCAAACAGTGTTCGTCTTCTGAGAAAGGTTAACAGACGAAGCGGAAAATGTGGAGAGGAGGCCCTAAAAGTACGGGAGAAGGTCCAGCTGTCAATGACCTTCCAGCAAGGATGCGAGGATTGACGTTCACTCCTCCATTTCGGACGAAGAAAATGACTCGTCTATCAGTATTGGTCCAATGGGTGTTGGGACCGCATCCAGGAGTGGATGTTTTATTGGGAAAGACAAGACCGGAGAATGCACCTTTAGGAATCGATATGGCTGAGGGTTCAGATAATCTGGGGCCTAATCAATTAACGAGTGGGAGTAGAGTGTTCAGACCTGACGGCGCTCCCGGAGCGAGGGGTGATTTGTTGACATCGGAGCCACTGGAGTGGCCGTTGGCGGAGCCATCGACGGAACCCATGGATGATACGGATGAGTCTTTCATATCTGCGTCTGGAGAGTCACCGATTGGGCCGTCGATTCGAGGGTCAGATGAGAAAGCACAATCTAATCCGCCTGCGACGAGTGATGTGCCGTCTGGATCTTTAATATCTGCGTCTGGGGAGTTGCCGGTTACCATGGCGATTCCAAAGTTAGGAGAGGAGGCCGCTCCTCCGTTATCAGCGTTCAACGAGGTACCGATGGCACCTTCGTTTTCCAATGTAAGTGAGGTGCCAGCTGCCCCTTCCTTATTTGCGTCAGCCGAGTTGCCGGTAAAACCGACAACTCCGGTTCTGGATTAAGGAGCGATACCATCCGTATCCGCGACGATTGAAGTGCCGCTGTTGTCAACAACTTCGGCCTTGGGAGTGGAGGACGTTCCATTAGTCCCATTCGTACCTATGGAAACGTCGTAGCCAGTATCAGCATCGGTGGATTCGGCAGCGGTCCCCAGTAGTTTTGGAACTAATCCGAAGGCTTTTCCATCTAAGAGAGAGAAAAAGCAGTTGACTCTGCGTCCGTCGAGGCATTTTTGCGGAGAGTCTAAGAACGATAAACTGAGCAGACGGCCAGGTGAAAGTCGTCAAGCATGGGAGAGCCGATGTGCCGTTAAGGAGCTCGATAGTGTTCTGGGCCTGATTGGTGAGGCAAAAGTGTCCAAACTGAAGGAGGAACAGGCGAAGGAGATGAAGCATCGGCAGGAAAAACCGCTCCAATCTTGGGATTATGTACCTGTTCGAACAACATCACCGGGACCAGGCCGTAGTACCGGATTTGGTTCGGCGAGAACTTCCCGACGAGCCGCCAGCACCGAGTTCGCAGGTTGCGTCAGCGTCGTCTGTTCTAGGACCGGATGTAGTGTCATCGGTAACCGGAGTGTTACCGGAACAGGACGAGAGAATGGGGACGCATGCGTTGTCATCATGGTTGCAGAGGATGGAGACTAGGGACGACGTTTAGCTAAACGAGCAAACTATGGTCGCACTGCCCCATTGAAACCAATTAGGGTTGGACATATGTTTAGAGGCGTGGACATGATTACGACGGATCCGTTGTTAGAATGCCCTCAGAGTGCGCGAGTTCATGAGGAATTTATGAGACGTCCTTTCCCTGATCAAAACCGAAAGGAACACCTGATGGAACGTCGACTCCGGGCCGACTACTGGCCAGATCACATAGGACGTGCGAACCCCTTTGCTCCATTAGGGACCGGTTCGTCATCGTCGAGCGTGTCTGCTGCATCTCGAGCGAGGGAGGCACCGATCTGTGTTCCTGCAGACTCGCGGCGTCCTGTGGTACGTCCGGAGCAGGCGGTGGCTTCAACGTCTTATCAGCGTCCGGAACGGCCTTCAAACCGTAGTGCAGGGCAATCAGTGCCGAGTGGTGGCACGTCATCGTCGTCGAAAACGAGAGAACCGGGGAATGGACCCGTGGTTCCGAGAATTCTGGAAATGCCAGTGGAATTGGCCCAGAAGATCCGGCGAAGATTCCTGGAGGAGTATTACGAGCGCACGTCCTCGTGATTTTCTTTTTGTTAGCGAAATGGACTTTAATTTTTAATATGTTATAGTTAGTCATTGAGCAGGGTTTAAGAAAATGTATGAATTTTGGTTTTTTTTGAAGGGTTAAATATTATTTTTTGTATTCTTTTTTTTTGTTAGTTGGCGTCAGATCGGCGTTATTACTTTGTAATTCCGGACTAGGAGGCTCGTTCTGAGTGGTTTGCGGTTGTTGTGGATTAAATAATTGAGTAAATAGTTCGATGCTAATTAAAGTAAATTTAATTAATGGCTATGTTACAGAACTTATTGATATAGTAACGAATGATAGGCCTGGGACGAGCAGGGATGATCAACCGGCCTCATCCCCACACCCTATGTACCCACCTCGGGGTTCCGGTTGGGCTAGGAGTACCCCTCAACGGGATGCGGCCGAGGAATTTGCAACATTGGCTAATCAGGATTCTCCTGATACTCACGGTTCTCCTACTATCGATTCTGGTCAGTCTTCTGACGGCCTCGTATCCCAAGGGGGGGTGGTAAGCGTGAGTCGGATCAGGATCTGTGATGATGATACTAGTTTTCCTGTCACCCATTGTAACTCTGGCTAGCTTTTAGGGATCTTTATAAAGATTTCTTTTTCTGTCTGTTTAATCTAATAAAGGTGTTTTAAGTTATTCGCTGGAACTGTGTTAGACTTCCAATTTAATTAAATTTAACTATTCTATCCAGAAGATTTTGCATTTATTGTTCTCACTTTATCGTTCTCTTTGCTTGCTATTTGAAAGCGTGCCTTTTCCTGTTTTTTCTCGGATAATCTGTGCAACAATGCAGCGATCTTTGCGTAATGCTACCTGAAAGAAGAGACAGATGGTCGAATCTTTACTCCATGATTTGGAGCTGAACTTTCTCGGCGTTTCGGAGACATGGCTCAGTCCAAATATCGTTAGATGGGAAATCAGGGGCTTTAATACATATAGATGTGACAGATCTAGAGAAAGAGTGAAGGGAGGGGCTTTGATGCTGATTAGGAAGGAATTTGTGATAGAACACTTAAAATTTACTCCAACATTTGGAGCTGGTTGCTATCAGACTGAAAACGCCATCGAAGGACCTTGTCATCATTTCGTCCTAACTCTCACCTCAAGCGAAAATACGCAATGGATGGTGGACGAATCTTTTTGCTCAGGTCCCTGATGGAGCGGGAATTTTGCTCTTTGGAGATTTTAATGCTCACCTTCCAATGTTTTCCTCTAATCATAAGTGCAATAGAACTGGAAAACAACTCTTATCTTTATTAGAAAGCAACAGTTTCTATTTAGCGAACGATGGCCATCCAACTTATTCTTATACTAGGGAGGATTGTTCTGAGAGGGGTAGTGTTCTGGATCTAGTTGTTGCTTCTGTTGCTTTACCCGATGTTCTTTCCTCTGAAACATCGGTATCAAAGTATGGAAGTGGCCATCATCCGGTCATTAGTCCTGTAAACTTTGTGATATTTCCAATAGACTTAGACTCGATCTTGTTGACTGGACTGTTTTTTATGACTCTCTTGCACAAAAGGCGAACACGGTTTTTTTGGAGATCGTCCCTCCTTTTAATTCAGTGAAGAAATATAAATCCTTTATGAGTGATGTGCTGGAGGCCCTCTTTGAAGCTGGAGCCTATATTCCATGCGATAGAGCCAATGTTTCCAGATACAGACCAACCTGGTGGTCTCCTGCTTGGACAGAAGTGCTCGTGAATCTCAAAAGAGCCAGAGAAACCTATCGTCTTAATCAGACGAAGGGAAACCTACTTAAGTTTTTAGAAATTGAAGAAAGACTCACGGAAACTCTTACCGATCAGAAAAGACTGGCCTTCAAAGAGTTTTGCGAGTAGATCAACCCAGAAATGGGACAACATAGCCCAACATCCCAGGAAGCTCTTAACCTGCAAAATGAGCTGATTAACGAACAAATTACTCCTATACCTCACGTACCTATAGTAACCACCAACACAGAGTGAGAGGTACAAACAGCCATTTTTTCAGTTGGTGTTTGTAACGACGCTCGAATCTTGTAAGAGGAACTCGTCCCCGGGGCTTGATCAGGTGTCCTATGAGGCGACTTTAAAATTGCCTCCTTTAGCACGGACTAGACTCTTGTCGGTTATGAACTTTTGCTTTGTGTCCTCTCGTTTTCCGGAGGCTTGGAGAGAGACACTGGTGAAGTTCATACCTAAACCTAACGGCTCTGGTTATGGACCTATTTCCTTAACATCCTCAATAGGCAAACTGTTTGAGAGGCTGATTCAACGCAGACTCGAGCATTTTGTAGAATCTAAAGGGATTATTCCTTCTTTACAGTTTGGCTATCGCAAATCAAGATCGACCCTGGATGCGGTTACTCTGTTTGTAACTGACATTTTAGCGGGTTTTCAGAGAGGCTGCGACACAGTTGCATTGGCGCTTGACTTGAAGAGAGCCTTCAATGCTCTTCTTCCCGGGAAGATCTTGGAAAACCTTAGACAGATTGAGGTACCGGAGAGAGTATACAATTTCGTGAGTTTCATGATCACTAACAATAAGCGAAACATAAAATTCCAAGCAACATCCAATATGACGAGAACCTGTGGGGTGGGTGTGCCACAAGGCGGGGTTTTGTCCCCCATGCTCTTCAATATAGCTTTGCGAGATATACAGAGATTATTACCTGAAGGAATTTATCTTCTTCAATATGCGGACGACATTCTAATTTATGTCTCCAAAGAATTCTGCCAGGAGTCTCTGTTTCTCCTGGAGAGAGCGGTTGAATTGCTTACGCCTTGGCTGGCATCTCTGGGCCTTCTAATTGCCCCTAACAAGTGTCAACTGTGCGCGTTCTCTAGAAAAACCCTAGACTTGGAGGATAAATCGATTGAAATCCTGGGCAGCATAGTGCGATGCAGGACCTGTATCAAGTACTTGGTCATTGTGCTGGATCCAAAGTTAACCTGGTCCCCTCATATTAACATGATTGCCTCCAGAGCTACCGCTGACAGTAACGTTCTGAAGGCGCTATCTCGAGCATCAGGAGGGGCTAACCCCGAAACTCTTCTTCTTGTTTACAAGGGATTGATCAGGGCGATTCTGGAGTGTGTTGCACCTTTATTCTCTAATGCCAGTAAGACTCTGCTCAGTAAATTAGATAGAATTCAGTCCCAGGCTTGGGTCTGGACATTAGGAGAGCTGCAAACCCAGACTCTTATTTGTCCGGACTCATAGCTGACCGATTTCCGGATTCTCTGACCATCTTCACGGATGGTTCTTTTAATCCTATTACGGGTAAGGCTGGGTGTGCGTTCTACTGTCCTGAGCTGAACTTTAGATTTGGGGTTGAGGTTGGTGGTTGTTATTCTTCGCAGTTGGTGGAGTTGCTTGCTAATTATAAGGCTCTTACCTACGCCCAGGAATGGCACCGAGCCGAAATACTCATCTGTACGGATTCTATGCTTTCCTTAACTGTCCTTAGATCAAGAATGAGTGGATTCAATCCAGGAGTCTTGATATTCAGGATCATTCATACATTAATCAAGGCCATTGGCCTCGGCCCTATAACTGCCTCACCTTGGTCGTTGCCTAATTTCAACAAATACCTTGAAAAAATTCATCATAGGGGTATTTTGAGAGATTAGCCTTTCTTTCCTCAATGTGAAACGTGAAACCGATACTTTAGATATATAACGGCATGCCCCTATACCTGGTTTAGATCTTTTAAGCTTCCTAGGCGAATTATTACACTTATCACAAGATTAAGATCTGGTCATGTATGCTCTAGTGATCATTTTGGCAGAATGGGATGGAATGTGGATACTGCTTGTAAATGTGGCTTTGACTAAAGTGGCCTAAATCACTGGATTTCAGAATGCCCTCTTTTCAACTCGGAAAGGGCTGGTTTTGCCACTTTTGTGAGAGAGCGCTTTCCAGGGACGAGTTTGAATAACTTGGATCGGCTAATCTTTGGAGTGGGCGTATTTACGGCACAGTATATTGTCAGATTCTTCCAGACATCCTGTTTAATTGCTTGAATATATCTCTCAGTGCTTGGGGGTGCAAATGGAAACGGGAACACGAGGAAAATTTTTCTTCTGCTCCTTTAACATAATTTTCAATTTTTTCTTTTTCTTCTCCTCCCTTCCTTTCCTTCAGTTCGCTTTGGACTTCATTATTTATTATTTTTGTTTTTTCCGTTCTTTCTTCCCTTTTTCTTTTTTCTTTCTTTTTTTCCTCTCTTTATTTTCTCTCCTCATACCAAAGAATTGTTATTTTTATTTCATAATTTTTCTCCCTTCACTGTATAGGGATCAAACATGAAATTATTGCAAGGCACGTTTTTCTATTTGACACCTAATGGTGGTAATTAGTAATTCATTATTACATTTAAGTATGGAAGAAAAGAAGCGTTATGCCTTTTTGTAGCGGTATAATTGTGTACAAATAAATTGGGATATATATATACACAAATATACACATGTATTCCTTATTACTTTCAGCTATCAACTTAATCAGATTGAGCTCTATATAATCCTCAGGACTGGATACCATTTTGGATTACCTTTATTTACATTATTTTCGTTTTTTGTTTCACACCAATATTATATTTTACTTTCCCTTTTAACCTTCCGAAATGGAATTCTGTCCTGCGGAAAGTCAGATTTTTATTTTATACCTGATAAGATTTTGATTTGGTTGCGTTGTGTCAGATGATAAATTGCTATAATATTAATTAATTAAATTAGTCACCCGTAAATGTTTTTTTAAATTTTGGTCTTTTTGAATTTTAACGTCTAGTTAGTGATTCTATATAAGGTTCATTTGTGATCAACCAATGGCAACGGTAGGACGCTTGATGTAAGCGGATAGAAATGTCCCTCCATTCTTTATACTTTTCCGTTCCAAGCTTCTCATCCGTGCTCACTAACACATAACACAGTACACAAATTATGCAGACAACTTTACTGGATGATTCTGTATTATTTTTTACACATATAAGGAAATATTTTATAAACCAGAGTGCGTCTACAAACACAAGATTACCTATCTATATATTTAAGAGTGAATGAATTGGCCATACTAGGCCACAAACCCAAGAAGAAAAAGAAGAAGAAGTAGTGTTTGCTTGCAGAAACATGTGCCGTGGTGTTATAGTAATTGGCGATTAGTAATTTCTAAAAAACTGACTATACATAACTAGTAAATAAATCACCTTCGACGATTAGAATATTTTTTTAAAGTTTGGTAAGAGCAATTGAGTACGAACAGGAGACAAACTAAAGAGTTGCAATCTACAGTTTGCGACTTGTGATAAGTGTAGTGAATAGGTGCTGTAATTATTTAAGTTTTGTAAGTGTTTTGAGTACAATTCTTCGTAAAAATTGAAGATACCGCTACCCAGGATGCAGGAAAAACGTAGACGAAAACGAGAAAAGGCAAAGGAAAATATAGGACTTCTGGAAAGAGGCTTTCAAAGACCAAGGCTTTAAGATTAAGGCAATTTTATTCATAACAATTAAGATAATAATTCAGTCAAATAAGAGTATTTATCGTGTTGTAGGAGAGACGTATCCCAGACACTCCAGCCCCAATATATACTAAAAAGTGAACATGAAGAAAAGAACTAACAAGACTTTCTATAATAACAAAATAAAGGGTTTTGAAATTAAAAATAAAAAAAATGGTTTACTCTCTAAAATAAGTGTATGTCGTATATTTTCAGAAAAAATGTAGGTTAATTTTTCAAAAATTTAAAGAAAGAATGATTAATTGCTTATTTTAGAATTAAAATAATAAAATAACTGCAAACAATTATAAAACGTTTATTATAAAAATCTATACAATAAACATTTATAAACAGTAATAAAAGTTAAATTTGCAGCATTAAAATTAAATAAATGTTAAGGAGCAAACAAGATTGCTTAAATTTGCCTCATTAAACGATTCAGTATTTATTCTTATTTATTTATTCTTCAGATTTATTAGAAAAGATAAATAAATTTTAGTTAATCATCAAATAAATTCGTAAATGCAATCTTCATACTAGTAGTAAAAATATTAATAGAAATGATATAACAAACTTGATAAATAAATGAAATAAACTTTTTGCTGATAAATTGTTATAAAATTAATATATTGTTAATGTTAACATAACAATGGAAAAAGAACATAAAAAAGCTCAAATCTAAACCAAAAATCGTTTGAATTTTCAAAAAATAAAAATTTTGCACCAAATTTCAAAACTATCCAAAATTGACCTCATGAAATCTTGGCTTGCAGGTTGCCACCCCCTGGATAAATTGCTGAAAACATAGAAAAACTCAAATAAAAACACTAGATTTATAAAATGTATGCTAATTTATTAAATTTTAATTGTATTTAATTGTTAATTATACCCTAATAATTAATAATTAATAATTGTAATTATACCCTTGCACAGGGAGTGGATTTGGTTTAAAATCCCTTATAATTAGGAAATATATGACTAAAAAGCACACGTTTTTTTCAAAACTCCTCTAATATTTAAAACCTTCCTGAAATTTACCCCCTCCACCCTTTCTACCTTCTAAACAATAAAAAAATGAATATTATATTAAATGAACGAACAATGGGAAGGAGACAACCTCTAAGCCATAGGGGGTGGCAACCTGCATTTTTGTTACCATTTTGGAAATGATAGAAATAAATGGTCATTTATTGAGATATCTGAAATACTGCTTCAGATATTAAAATTGAATGAAAATACAACTCAGAAAACGTAGTTACCTTGAATTATCTTCAAAAACGTTCAAGTTGATAACACCTAAAGAAAAGAAAATCTTAATTATTCAATTAAATTAAAGGATAAATTTTATATTTTGCTCAGCAAACAGTATATTATGATTGCCTCTGTCTGATCCAAAGCACATAAAAAGTAATGACTATTTTGTTAACATCTTTCACAATTAGAATGTTGAAATTAACACTGCTAGAAGGTCAAAATACTTTGGGGGTGGCAACTTGCAAGCAGTGACAACCTGCAAGTCTCACCCCTATAATATCAACTAGTATTATAATTTTAAAATGTTCAAAAACTACGTCAGTAGAGTGACTAACGTAGAATTTTATAAGCTTTCTGAATTTTAGAATTTTAAATCTCTATCTTACTATTTGACCAAGATATCATGATTTTAAGAACGTTGTGTTTCTTCGATACACTCCTATTGGACCCAACGAGAATTTTCGCTGGTAGTGTATTTTTGTTTATTTATTAATTAAAGAACAAGATAAATGGAAAAACGAAAAGCAACTATTGTTTACACATAAAGTACTTATTATTTAGATTTTGCTATATTTGAGTGCAGCTTTTCTTACAATTTTAATTTTGAATCTCTGATTAAATATTATAATACTAGCTAAAACTACGCGCGCTAAAGCGCGCAGGTAGTTGCTGTCTCCAACGGTATGAAATATTCCAATAAAATTTATATACATCATAATATAAGAATTTGAATGTTTATCATATTATTTGCTATTTGATGATTCATGTTAAAAAGCTGACACTTAGTTGATTGCAACAATAAGAATGTAAAAAAAATTGTCTAATTCGGTGTTTTGCATTATCTCACTTAAAATTAAAATTAATTTGATTTACTGTTTATAATTGTTTCAGTATTTAAAAACATTTAAAAATAAATA
>WNHD01005618.1:0-10017 GCA_011057455.1 Ganaspis sp. Gsp50 | reverse complement strand
TACCTAATCTAGTCATAATTGTGACTAGGTTAGGTACACGTATTGGTGGAACTGCCATACGTTGTCTGAATCAGCTATTTATTTTTTTCAGTGTATAATATTCTTTTTCTACTTTTCTAATCATTTAATTCATAAATTTGTATATTATAAATAAATTTTAACTTAACCCTAAAACAAATGCATTCGCCGCAGATTAACAAAAGCTGATAGTCAAATCGCTAACTTTTAGGTATAAGGTGTCATTTTGTTGACTATTTCTTCCATTTCAGTTTATGTAGTAGAGTATTAGAAAAGTACAAACAGCATATATTTACTAATATCATATGCTATAAATTACAACAAAAGTATTTTAGTTTAATTTGCTATATAATAAAAGACGTCTTTTACCGCTGGCGCTGTAGAGAATCCCTCCCCAGTTAATAATAGTCTTAGATTGAAAAAATGACTATGAAATTTTCAAATGAATTAATGAAACATCAAAATAAAATGTCTTTGTATATATTTCTAGATTTAAAAAGAAATTTCTTTGATTCAAATCCAAAAAGTTAAAGAAAGTAATTTCTTTAAATTAAAAGAAACTTTTTTTTAGTGTACCTTCCGGACCATACCACACCACCTCCCCTTAGCAAGTTTACATTTGTTCAAATTACATATTTTTAAATAGTTAACTATTTATTTACAATAATGGACGGTATTTTGATACTGTGGTTATATAAATTAAACATAACCATTTGAACTTTATCTGCATAGCTCTAATCAATCTTAAGCGTGTAATTAAAAAAAGCCATCAAAGCAATATTTAAAACGTTATTTTAAAGTAAACAGTAACTAATCTTTTTTTAAACATAATAATAAATTTAGTCATAAAATGTAATTTTTTCGTCAATGATGTCAGCAACTTTCTATTTTGATTTAAGGGCGTTGTAGGCTATGAATAAGTAGTGCTAACATCTTTCTCTCAATTCATCAGAAATTTAAATTAACATATTTTTTTAATGTCCAACAATTTTTAAAAAAAGAGGGACAAAGCTAGGCATTTTACATTTTTTAAATTACTTTTTTTGATTGAATTGGTCATCTTTTGAGGCTGTATTATGTATGTAAAAAACGATGCCGTTGCTCACTTCCCTTTCTTCTAAATATTCAATTTAGATTTTTTTGAAAACTATTCACTTTTTTGAAAGAGGAGACCAATGAAAGATATCGTTCGGAGGAAGTTTGAAAATTTAATAGATTTTTCTTAATACAATGCTTTCTAACGCAAAAAAATCTGGAAAATTTTGATGCATTTTAACTCGGCCTGTCAAATACCTTCAAATACATATCGATACCACAATACATATCGAAGCAATTATCTGAAATAAAGAATATCTGAAATACTATTCTAGATATTATTTTTGCTGATTGAGAATTTTGATATTTAGAATTTATTTGGAAAAATAAACATCTTAGTAGGACAGTGTAATATTTTGATGTGCACCCAAGCTCATTAATACTATAGTACTATAGTAAATTAATAGATCGATCCGAATGGCAATTATCAGCTAACAAAACCTTGCAAATTCTCATTTTATAACGATACAATATTTTGAAACCTTTTTTCAAATAAGTACTTACACTGAGAAAAATTTAGCATAAATGATGCACCAAGAAGGACAGCTGCTGGCTTTTCTTTGGGAGCGCAACTCACCCAAAGTTTTGGAAGAAATGCTTCCTTAGTTTGGTGATGTTGCCGCCTCACAGGGGCAGCGCTGCGCACCCAAAGTATTGGCAGTACAGCTGTCTCTCTACTGAAGTTGGTGCGACTGCAGCTCTTTCTTTTGGGCAGCTGCTCATCCAAGAATCGGACTGCTGTTGCATCAAACTCAGAAAACGTTACTGCACTACAATTAAGGCAATATTTTTTCTAAATTTTTCTCCGTGCACTTTTGTCGTGTGAATATTCTAAAGTGTTTAACAAGAAGAGTTAAAATTCATCATCAATTTGTATATTTTTCACGCAAAGAAAGAGATTAAGAGATAAGATAAGATGTTTCGTCGACTGGGAGCAGATAGACGCCAATTCAGGTTAATATTGAGAAACATACCTTCTTTTCCTATTACCTTCCCAAGATTTGAAAAACATTCTATTTCAAATTTCAAAGTTTTATTCATATTTTTAGATTGACAGAAAGGTGATGAGACATAGGAAATTATTATAACTATGTTACAAAGTTAACCCTTTGAGCTTCAACTTCGATTTTTATAACTGAAGCGATTAACTGCGTAAGACGACGAATTTTATTTTCCGTAATTGATTATTAATGACGAGTTTTCATTACCTCGGCGCCAAAGTGTGACAGGAAGTGGGGATAGACGAGGAGAGGGGCCAAATTTTCGATTTTATAAAAACCCTTTTGCACCCGATTATCCTCACTATCGTTTCTTAGGCGAGAAGTAATTAATCGCCACGTCTCTTGTGTGTCGCCGGCAGCACAGAGGTCCTTGTTTTATTTAATTTTATTATTGTTTCGTTATTTTTTGTGTTTAATTATTTGTTTTTTGATTTCTTTAATGTGTGGCAATTTTATTTTATTTGAAACTGAGTGGCGATTGAACGATTAGTGAGGATCGGGATGCAACATGACGACCACCTTGTGGATAAAACTATTTTGGAAGTCATTATTCCTTGATATGGACAAGATTGGTTCAGAACAAATTTTGGTTTAAGAAAAAAGGCCATCTGCTCGTCCATGTCCGTACTAATTCCAAAAAAGATGTTTTGCCAAGACTGATACCCGTCCTCACAATCAACGGAGAGCCGGGACGATAAGTTTTATTATATTCATGGTTTTATTTATTTTTTTGTTTTATATATTGTTGTGTCTTTGTTTTACTGTCTTTTTACACTATTTTTTATGAGAGCGTATTTTTGTATTTATTTTGTATAGATATATAATCGTCTTTTAAACAATCGCGTATGGAAGGATTTGTGTGGCGATTGTTGATTAATAGTACCTTTTTATTGACTAAAATTGACTTAAATAGATCTATTGTTTAACATAAATGATTGTTTTAATTTATTTTATTTATAAGGGTTGTTGCTTATCCTTTTATTTTTATGAAATTTATTTGTTGTCATCGATATTTATTTAAATTTATATATGTATTTAAGTGTGCGATTTTGTAATTTTAACGGCAAGATTGAAAAATCGTTACATAAGAGAAATACCATCATTGATCATATTGCGTAATAATTCTATGAACCTGAAATAACCCAAAAAATTTGACATGAGGGCCAGGATTCTGTTGAGTGTCTGGCAATAAAAAGTGCAAATCTCTTTTTATTGATATAAAATAAAATATATCTTATAAAATTTATTGTAAAGAATATTTAAGAATTTCTATGTTGACAATTTGCTTCACGTAATGAATAGATGCTTATAAAATGAAAATGAAATTTAAAGAAAGTGACCATAACACGACTTATTCGCGTTTGTTTTGGATTTTTTAAAGCTTGTTTTGATATTTTGATAAATAGTCAAGTCATGATAACATTCTTTAAATTTTGTTTTCATTTTACCAGCTTCTATTGATTACATCAAGCATAGTGTTAACATAGAAAGTTTTTAAATTTTCTTTGCAATAAATTTTAGAAGATACATTTTATTCAGTATCAATAAAAAGAGAGTTACACTTTTTAATGTCAGTCACTCAGCAGAATCCGGGACCTAAAATAGTTCCTTTCTCAAATCTCACTTGGAAAGATGTTTCTCAACACTAACCGGAATTGGCGTCTTTCTGCTCGCAATCGACGTTTTAGAATCCTTACATTCTATTTTCTAATCCTTATTTTTTCCCCTTAAAAAAATTTCAGTAAACATTCAGGAGAGGTAAGTGAGAAGCGGCAGCATGTTTCAGATTCTCTCGTCCAGGAGAAGAGTAAATTCTGAAAACACAATTTATTTTAAATTTCTATTTTTATAATGACGCTTTGCACTATGCTACGTTTTAAAAAAGATAGTTTCCCAAAAAAAGTGAAAATTTGCTTGAATTGATAATAAACAACATTCTTTTCACATAGCATATAAAATTAGTTTATAATACTGAAAGTGTAATATTTGTTTTAATTAAGAAAAAAGTTTCTTTGTAAGTCCTAAGCTAATATCCATAAAATAAACAAATATTTTATTCGAAAGATTGCCATTTAATAATTTGGTTGCCTGGTTTTGCAACTGCTTGTTTCCACTGTTCACTATAAGCTCCACCAACTTCCGGGCCAATAGCAAAATGACCAACTGTAATTTTCTTCCCTGAAACAAAAAAATCAGATAAATTAAAATTTTTCTCAACATCGAATCCAATTCAAATATCACTAAAATTTAATTTTAATTATAAAGTTAAACAAATTTCAAGTATATTTAAATAGTTCAAAGTGTTTTTTAAATATTTTGAAGTATTGGGAAGTATTTTGAAATATTTTAAAATAATTTAAAATATTTTTTAAAAATATTTTGAAGAATTTTGAAAAAATCTGAAGTATTTTAAAGTAATTTTAAGTATTTTGAAATATTTTGAAATATTTCTAATTATTAGAAGTATTCCAAGTATTTTTAAATATTTTGAAGTAATTTTAGATGTTTTTAAGTATTTTAAAGTATATGAAAGTATTTTAAAGTAGTCTGAAGTATTATTGTTGAAAAATTATAAAAAATATTTATTGAAAGAAAGGGGAAAAATACTTAATTTTAGGTGTTACAGGGAACTCTCTTAAGAAAAGGGGAATTACGTAAAAAAGGGGACAAACTGAAACTGCATTTAATGTTAACAATATTTTTTGCTTTTTACGGTTGACATACAAATTGGTTTTTATTATCTTTTGAGTTGGTTTATTTTGGTTTCGGGGGCTTCGCCCCCCGACCCTCTCCCTTCGTGCGATCCACTATCCTGAGTGTACAATCACGTTAGACTTTTTATACATTTGTTAAATAAAGCAGTATTCGATACTCGCGCTCGATAGCTGCGTTTATAGAAAAGCGGCGTTATTGAATTGCGTCACTCACCTTCAGCTCGTACAACAGGTACTCGTTTCCGATTCGTGGCGCTAACGTCGCCTTCCTATAAACTCCGCTTTCTCGCACTTGTATCGTAAAGCACTATTTTTTCATCTGCAGATGAAAACCGAATAGAAACAGATAAATTAATATTTTTGCAATTAAGAGCAACAAATGTTTATTACTTTCATCTACGGATAAAAGCCGGATGGAAGCATTTAGACTTCAATTTTAGGCAAAGAAAAGATATAAATATGTATTTTTTTATCTGCGGATAGACACCAGATAGAAATGGATAGCATACGATTTTTGAAGACGAAAATAAATTTAATTTTGTATTCATCGGATAGATATCGAATGTAAACGGATAGACTCCGTTCTCAAACATAAAAAAAAATTTGGACTTTTTTCGTTGCCAGATAGGAACCGGATAGAAACCAGAAACAAACGGATAAGCGTAGATAATATTTGATTGCTCTCCATTGTTAATAAATTTGTAAAAGTATCGATCCGTAGGAGCAAATTTGTGTAGGTTTTTAAATTTTTATATAAATAAAAAAACAAAAAACACTAAACACATTTTTTTATAAAAGACAACCTGCTCTTTATTGACTTGACTACGTTTCGTCAACATTTCGTTGACCACTTCAGGCTGTAAAATACAATATAATAATTTTTTAACACGAACCACAGAATAACACTCAATACAAGTTATTTTTTTTATTAAAAACGGATAAGCGTGTTTACAAAATAATAATGTGAATGAAAAACGGCTAAACACAGATGGAAGTTTTATCTGTTTTATAACTGCTTTTATCCTTGTTTTTATCAGAGGGGAGGTATTATTGTAAATTGCTTTTTTCTAAAAATAATGTTTCTTGACCTAGCTGACATCTTAGAAGAAAAGACTATTGCACTGATCATTCTGTAATTTTTATAGCTTATTCTACAGATATACCGCTATCGGACGAACTAAAGCCATGGTATTTTATTAATTTTTAAGCTATTGTTTAAACAATTTGTATTAAAAAATAAAGTCAAAAATTTTAAAAATCTGCCATTTTGTTTTTTTCAACGAAAATATTCAATAGTAGTTCAGACGATAGTGACAAGACTGACAAGCTTACTTTTCAAAAAAATAGCAGAGTTCGGTTTTCTTGATACCCTAAACTTGATATATCGTGTCAGCAAATCACAAATAGAGGTAATTTTAGGCAGGAAGATAATCAACAATAAAAAGGGAATTGAAAATTTGTTTTAATACTTTAAAACCACTTCTTTTATGTATAAAAAGTTTGATGCAAATAAAATAAATTTTGTAATAAAGGAAAACGTTTGAAGAAAGTCACTAAGGTGTGGTATACTAACCCTTTAAAAACTGCTCTTACACTAAATTTTGTAAATCCGCGCAATTCCGCAAAAAGAAAATTTTTCACAAAAAAAAATAAATACGCGACATGTTATTTTTCAAAAGGAATAACATATTCCAGTGGCAGATAAATCTACAACTTAAAGTTGGTTGGCCTGCATGATTTGAAATGTAACCAACATAGTTTTTAGACAAAAACAATAAATGTATCCAGTTTCAGTTTTTAACCTTAAATAGTTAGAAACGTCATAAGAGATGGAGTGTTATAGTTCTCTCCTCGATGATATCAAAAGAATCAATTTATTAATTGAAATGGTTTTGAAAATATAAAACCATTTATTTAGAATTAATTTTCGTCCCGAAAAAGTCAGAAGTGTTAGTTCTTTTTTCTTCGAATTTTGAAAAATATTAACCAAAAATATGTTTCCTTGGTATAAGCATAGATTATTTATTACACAAAAATTAAAAAATTGTCCATAAAGTGTCTCTGAAAACTATATTTATAAATTATTTTTAAAACAAACTTAAAATTGGTTGAAAATTGTAGTCGTAAAGGACTTTTTGCATTTTTCCCACTATACAACGATCGTACAACTTGTACGCGGAATTTAAAAATACATTTTAATATTTCAGGCCCACTCTGAAACCTTTTCAAAACTTTTTTTACATTCCCAGGTGTCCAAATGAAAGAATAACGGTAACAAAATATCGCCAAATTAAAAAAAACTTGATAATAAAGCACTAAATTTCTTTAAAAAATTGAAGAAATATTTTATTCGTTAATATTTTTCAAAAGTAGAGTAGAAAAAACTTTTTTCTGTTAGCGAAATTTCTGTAAATTAATTAGTTTTAGGGTCACAGGCCATTAAAAAGTGGTCTAATTTAAAAACCATTTTTAAACCATGTCAGTCCGTTGATTGGTTTAAAAGTTATAAACATTGTTACTTTCCTCCTACATCTCCCCTATTTCAAAGTAAAGTGTTTAATTACCAACAAAATTTTAGACAAAAATGTCTTTTTTTAATTTTTACAATCCTTTAAAATAACTATGACCATTTACCCCGGACTTACCCTATGTAAAAATACTTGTAAAATAATATATGTTGCTTTTAAAATTTAACATACCGAGCTTGTTTTTTGAAACGAATTTTACAACAAAGCTAACATCCTTAAGAGCTCCTTCATAAGGATTTTCAGCACTAACTTTAGCCATTTCAGGTGCAAACTTCATAGAAATGCAGGGTGTAAAGCGATCACTTTTCCAAAATTGAGTGACTTTTCCTCCTTCTATAAGTGACATTTTTATGTACATTTGACCTTTCAGTGATTCATGTTCATGCATTGTTTGCATTGAACACCTTAAACGTAGCAGAGTTAAAACCAAATATCCTCCTGTTACATCTTTTTTATCGCTTTTCTCTTGACATAGAGAGATTTCAACTTGGCCTTTCTTATTCTCTCTCTAAAAATAAAAGTCATAGAAAGATTAATAATACAGTTCAAAGCAGTTACAGAGGTTAATTGGATTATTAGACCAGTGGCTTAAGACTGATATCACTGTGAAAAATGAAAGTTTGTAAGTATTTTAGGATTGAATACTTGGAAGTTGGAATTTAATTTTAAGTAAGTATTCTCAATATTCTATTCACTTAATAAAATTCACTCTCTAAATCGAAATTGGTTAAATCCAACTAATTATTAGTCAAATATAACTAACTTGAAAGGTAAAACGTCAGTCACTGAAGATTAGTAAAAATCTGCTAAATGAATTACCGTCGACCGGGGCTATTGTTCCCACGCTACTTTTTTATAAATAAAATGTTTATATTAAATTGTTTAAAGTTCTCGTTTGGTGTAAGTATTGTTTGATATCTTGTGAATAGAAAACAACATGAAAACAACATAAAAGTACAACATAACCTCAAAAATGTAGTTGTCATTAAATGCTGGTTATTTCTTAATCAATGTGTAATTTTCAAATAATGTTGAATTTTGAATAAATACTGTCAAATATATTATTAAAACTTTTAATTCTCATCGCACGAGAGGTGCTGCATATTTGTTAAGCAATTTATAATTTCAATAAAATTTCTGTTTTTCACTTTCAAAAATGTCCATTATTTCTTACAAAAATAATCTTTTTTAATCTTTCTTTTTTTTATTGTACTCTAGACTTCCTATAGAAAAGATTTCATGCAGTTGAAGCGGTGGAAAAATTGTTTAAACTAATTTTATAAATAAACAAATTTTGTTAGGAACAATAGCCCCAAGTACGGGGCTATTGTTTCCACAATTTTGAAATTTCATTCCTTCGAAAAAAAAATTTTTGTTTCTTATCTAACTTATAGAAATTCTTCAGAAGGATGTTCACAACGTAACTCCATAGTAATTTTTTTTTTTTTATAAATCTGAATTTTAATGAAGAGTTGAGTAAGAAAGTAACATTTCCCTGGGACAAATAGCCCCGGTTGACGGTAGTTATTTTTGTAATTGAATTAGTTAAAATCTGAGATATTACTAATTTATTAAGTAGTAAAATTCTCGTTTACTAATTCAATTAGTTAGCTTTAAACTATTCAGATTTAGAGCGCAAGAAAAAATAATCTAATCATTTTTAATAAGCATTCTTAGCAGCACATTTTTAAATGAGAGTTAATTTAAACAATTTGTACTTACTCTCTCTTCAGCACCAGCAATCCCACTTGAAATAGGTTTAAGTGTTCTCCACATATCGCCAGTAGAAACATCACTTTGATGTTTACTTTTAAGTGGTCTCGTTGTAAAGTTTCTTGAGTCCAAAGAAACAGTTGTAGCTCCAATGATTCGTCTTTTATCAAAAATTTTTTTTTCTGGAGAATTTTGATCAGATACTTTGTCAGTAGATTTTCCAAAAAATTGGCTTAAAATTTTAATTTTATTCGAATCTTGCGTAGAAGAAGTTGCATGATTATCTTCCTTCTTTTTCCCACTTTTATCTTTTGATTTATTTTTTTCCTTTTCATTTTCTTTCTTTTCAGTTGCAATCAAAGGTTTTTCTTCCAAGATTGCGTATAATGTGGCAACAATAAATCTTGATCCACCCAGCTCCTCTTCAACAACTTTATTTTTACCAAATTTAGATTTCGTTTCTTTTCGTAGATTAAAAATAAAATTTTCATTCCACTGGGGCCACGATTCATTTTTAGTTGTTGTTTCATATTTCTCTTTCCCAGGTAACAGTTTGACCTATAGAAAAATATTTTTATTTTTAATTAAGATCAAGAATATTTAAATAATTTGAGGAGTTTAACAAAAAGACAAGGTAGATAATTGTTGTTTAAATGTAAATTCATTAAAAGTTGTACACAAATTCAAATTTCTGAAAATGTTCACTCATTTTAAGTGAAAATTTACAATGTTTTTTTGAAAGGTATTCAAAAATTAATTTTGTTTTTTAATTTAAATTCGGCATTTCTTTACAACAATTTTGAAGAGAAATAGTTCTCTTTTTTAGTTACAGCGACAACTGATTATGAGCATCCCAGTGGGCACACTTGGTTAAATAACGTTCCAAAAACGTACTTTTTAGAACGTTTCTGGAACATTGTACAAAAAACGTATTAAGAACGTTCTAAA
>WNHD01005617.1:1584-11604 GCA_011057455.1 Ganaspis sp. Gsp50 | reverse complement strand
CAAATTCTGCAATTCTCCTGCATGCAGAAAGGTGTGAACGTCCGCCTGCTTGCGCAGGCAAGCAGGCTGCTTGCATTTAAAGGTGTGACCGCGCCTTAAGAGAGGAAGATAGATATTTCGTCTTTATCACTCTTAAGCTGCATTCACATCTTCTGTTTAACTCAGAGTTGGGAACGTAGTATTGGACAAGTTTAAGAAATTCTCCTGTATTCCAGTTTACCGACATGATGGATTTCCCCCACTGAACACTCGCCTCAAGATTTTTTTTCCTCAAGTTGGTATTTGGAACTAAAGCGCGGGAACAGCACTCAATGCATGCATTCAAGACTCCATTTTTGTATTACTTAGCAATTGTTTAGCTTTCTGTTGTATTCTTGCTAATTTGTGCGAGTATTTCTGTTAAAAAGTGATTTTAAATAGTACAGGAAACATGTCTGAGTTTCCAAATAAATATAGACCGTATTTTGCAGCTGTGCCTACAAATGCGGTAAATACTTTCCAGTTATTGTTCTTTTTTCCGAACATGTGCCACATTTGTCATTGCTTGGATTCGGAAACAATTACTTTGAAAAGATGCAGCGGTTGTGGTATGATTTCCTACTGTGGAAAAGAGCATCAGACAGCGCACTGGAATATTCACAAAGATTTCTGTCGAGAGATTGGAAATTTGCTAAAAATCAGTAGAACTAAAACCTTGTTCAATTTTATGAAAGTTACCAATGATCCAAATCAATTGCTCGTGCATAAACTAAATCTCATGGACGAACTGAGGAGAAGAATGAAGAGAGATCTTCACGAATTTGAGGTTCAAATGATTTTATTTCCAAGGATGTGTGCAGTTTGTTATGAAACGAGTCCTGATTTACTCCGCAATTGTGGATTTTGTCCTCAAGTCAGCTACTGTTTGAATCATGTTTTTAACATGGCGCAACATAAAGCAGATTGCCATTTCTTCAGATTATGTTATGCTTCACATTTTTACAACCTCAGTGATAAAGAGTTTAAATTACTCCCAGATGTGAAACAAGTTGCTTTTCAGGAAGATAATTTTAAAATGCCAGAGAATATGAGCATGTTTCTGAAGAAGTGTATCTCTGGATATTCTTCAACTTCCGCAGATTTAACAAAATTTGATTCCTGTTCTCTTGTTTATGGAGAATTCTTTTCTCAAACTCTGACAGTGATGCACGCATTAGATCAAATTAATTATAAAATTGGATCAAAATTGACCATTCATATTATAGGTATGCTATTTTTTATATTACAAATTACGAACATATAAATTAAGAGACTCATAAATTAATAATGAACTTTATATTACCAAGTTTTATTTGTTTTCACAGATTTACCAGTTTTACAAGAATACGGTTTTCTAAATATGGAAGTTCTGCTGCACTTGATTTCGCGATTGAAGAATCTGGATGTTGTTTTAATTAGCCGGGATTTATTTGAAGGAATTGAAAATCGTTGTTCGAAAGTTTATGTTTGCAGTAAATGTGTTTCAAAACGGAAGAAGTTTACTATGAAAGGTTTCATTATGACGTATCAAGATTTTATCAAGAGTGATTCTTTTGAGACTCCTGACATAGTTGTTTCTTATGATCTTGGCAATTTCGAGGCTCGATTAGAAAGTGAATCCTTGCCAGCGATGAAGAATGTTCCAGCTCCATTTCTTGTGACAAATAGGTCATTTTCAAGAGCGTTGGCCTATAATAAAAAAATAACCGATACTTTTGATTATTTAACGAATAGGAATTACATACAAAAAAATTCTTTTGGATCTTTCTGGCCCTCGAGGGACGAGATGAACTGCGATTTGCTATTCCCGAATCAATTTTTCACAGTTTATACTTTGCACAACATCGAGAAGGACGATAAATCGAAGAATCAACAGCCAAGTACAAAATGCGATGAAAACTCAGCGAGTAAATCAGCGAAGGTGGATAATGTTCCAGACTCGAGCCAAAGCAGTGAAATTCTAGTGGAAGAAAAGACGGAAGAAAAGGAGGAAGAAAAAAGAGAAAAGACGGAAGAAAAGGAAGAAAAGAAAGAAAAGACGGAAGAAAATATGGAAACGAAAAACGACAATACGGAAAAGTTGGGAAAGAAGAAAAAGAAGAAGAATAAGAAGAAGAAGGCTGGCGAGACATCGAGTTCTGTAAAAAATGAATTGTCGGAAAATGCCGATGATGTTACGTTAATTCCAAATGAATCTGAAATGAAAAATGAAAATTCTGAAACTGAGAAAGTTGACGAACTTGCTGATGAAATTTTGGAATTAACGATTCATTTTTCAGAATCCACTATCAGTGATTATGAGATTACATTGGAAACGAATGTAGAAGAAGCTAGTACCAGTGCTAATGAAAAGAAAAAGAAGAAGAAGAAGAAATCAAAAAAGAAAAAGTCCGAACAAAATAATGCAACAGAAGCTCAAGCAGTTCAATCTACAAGTGAATCTACTCACACTTTACACACACCTGACGCGCAACCAGAAAAATCAGTAGATACCAGAGTAGCTACAAAATTGGAAGAAAAAGAGAATGCAGAAAATCAAGAAATTTCTCTCAAGAATGCTGAATCAGCCGATAAATACTCTGACATAAAAGTAGTTCATCTAAGTTGCCTTATGGACAAAAATAAAATTCCAGAAAGTCAAAATTGCGGAGCTTCAAATATTTGTGACAATGAACCGTCATGTAGTCGAGAAAATCAGCCTTCAACTTCAACGAATGAAGCTTCAAATTTTGATCAAAATGAACCTTCTCGTAGTTCTCAAAATGAACCTTCGTCTAGCTCTCAAAATGAACCTTCTTGTAGTCATCAAAATGTACCTTCTTGTAGTTCTCAAAATGAACCTTCGTGTAGTTCTGAAAATAAGCCTTCAACAAGTAAAGGAAATGATCCACAGGAGGCAGGGAAAAAATTTGGAGAGTTAAAATTAGGCAAAACTACGGAAGAACTTCTACAAGAGAATAGGAATCTGAACATTGAAGTGGAAAGATTGGCAGAAGAGTACAGAATAACGAAGGCGACTTACAGAGCAATAGGAACTTCGATGAGACAAGAAGTTGAATGTCTCAAGTTGAGTCTGGAGACGATTGAAGAGAAACTTCTGAACATGTTTCCTGGCGATATCAGTAAATAAGATTTTTTTCAAATTTTCATTTTCTTCTGTGTTTTACATGTTTTTTGTTTTAATTGATTAGAGTTCTTAGTACAGTAGAAAAAACAGTTTTAGTTTCCTGGACTTGACGTTTTGTCGTGTTATTAAATAGTTGTTTGTAAACTGTAGAAAAAAGATGTTTTAGTTTCTTAGACTTGACGTTTTGTCGTGTTATTAACCATGTATTGTTTTATTATAATTACTATGTATTATTATTTTCGAAGATACAATCCCTTCACGACAAAGATTATTGATAAGTTTAAATTCTTAATTATGATTATTAAAGTTGAAATAAATGATAAATGTTACGTTATAAGACTGACAAAGTATTAATAAAATGTTATGAGAAAGGATTAAAAAAAAGTTTGATAAAGGATTAAACCAAAGTTTGATAAAGGATTAAAAAAATGTTATGATAAAGGATTAAAAAATGTTATGATAAAGAATTAGTAAAATCTTTGGATAAAGAATTAACAAAATGTTACGATAAAGTATTAACAAAATGTTACGATAAAGTATTAAAAAAATGTTATGGTAAAGAATTAACAAAATGTTACGATAAAGTATTAAAAAAATGTTATGATAAAGAATTAATAAAATCTTATGATACAGTATTAAAAAAATGTTGTGATAAAGAATTAATAAAATCTTATGATAAAGTATTAATAAAACTTTGACAAAGGGTTAATAAAATGTTATGATAAATAATTAGAAAATAAAGTATAAATAAAATTTAATAAGAGTTACATATGGTGTCAAATCATGAATAAGAGAAGATTTTGTAAGCTTTTGTAATAAAACGTGCGCTAAAAAAGTGCAAAAAAGTAAATAAATATATTTTAACATTCATTTGTTGTTTATTATTATTTTTCTTCGGATTTTACAATTTTATTCCTCTTCTGTAAATTAACATATAAAAACTACATACGTGTAATATACAATATAATGTAATATTATACAATGTAATTATGTAATATACAATGTAATACAATATTATACAATGTAATATAATATTATACAATGTAATTATGTAAGATACAATGTAATACAATATTATACAATGTAATTATGTAATATAATATATTATACAATAATTCTCCACTATTTTATTTCTTCATATTCCTAGGTTTCGAAATGAAAAGATACCACCTCCCAAAAAAATTGTTTTCTAATAATACGAAAAATGTTTGATAATAAGAAAAAAAACTTTTAATTGAAATGTCTACAATTTTTAATTGCTTCAAATATCGTTATTTGAAATTCAAACACATTTGGGACCTATTTTATTTCAACATTTGAAATACTAATTTCTTAAAACTAATTTTTTATTTAATACATTATACTATTTTAAATAAGAATGTAAAATTTTTTGATGAAAATGTAAAAAGATAGTATACATTATAAAATTTTAAGGCCTAAAGTACAGAAAACAAATAAATTTGATTTAATGTTTTTAATTACATAATAAAGAATAACTATTCAAACTTTCGTAACAGTCTCCAGAATCTTTAAAACTTCCTGCAAAGGTATTGTTTTATTTAATTTTACACGTTCACCTCTTCCTGGATTACATAAACTAATCCAATCAGGTACAGATTTGCATAAGAATTTAATATCTTCTTCTAATTCAGTGATTTTTAATTTTTGTTGGGAAAATTTCAGTTTTTCTAATAATGAACTGAAAGTCATTATGTTTTTTCTTTCGTTTAGAAAAACATTATGAATCATTTTAATGATTGTAGATAACCTACGATGACAATCATTTTTCTCCACCTGAAAAATGTGTTGATTAAATTAATTTAATTAAAATAATAATTAAATTTAAATACATGAATTTTTGATTAATATGGTATGAGTAAATGTAATCGAAAATTTGGTCGGATTTTCATAAATTAATAAATTATATTACAAATTCATAAATAATTTTTTCAATTCTTTTTAATTTTTTTTCTTTCTTTCTATGTTTTTAAAAATTCACATTTAAATTGTTAATTAATAGATTATTAAATTTAACTTTGTTTTGCGATCCGAAGTGAAAACATCTAATTTAAGAATTTTAATTGAAACTCACTTGATTAGGTACATTTTCTACATATTTAGAACTTTTGTTCGTTTCGCTTTTAAGGCATTGTATCACTTTTCCTGAAATAAAATAAAATCATTCGATATTAGCAATATTATTATTGATAAAATAGCACTACTATTAATAAAATAATTTAATATTAATAATATTATTATTAATAAGATAGCACTACTATTAATAAGTTAGCACTACTATTTATAAAATAAAAATACGATAATTTAAGTAAACATAATTACTGTACATCTAATTAAAAATCTTTTATAAAAACATTATGATTGTTTTCATTCATTAACATTTTATGCACAAGTAAAAATACGACTTGTTTAAAGTTATATAAACGAAAATTTCATTTAAATATTAAGACCAAACTTACCCAGAACTTCTTTGGCAGAAGTTACTTTAATAATATTAAATACTGGCAACTTAGACATCTCTATTGGTTTACATTTTTCAATATCGAAATTCGGATGCCAACAATCAATTTTTACCTTTCCGATTAAAGATCTTGATTTGCTATTCGCCTTCAAAAATTGTTCATGTTGACGTTTAACCCTTTCTTTAAAAGAAACACATGTTTATTGAATTGAGAATGAAAAGTAGCCTTTTTGGAGCGGAAGTATGGATCTGGAAAGAAGAACAAAATTTGGACAGGATCTCGAGAAAATGGATTTTAGGACTGGATAAAATAACACCGGATTAAATACTAATGGAGAAATGTAAAGTTGAAGAAATTAAGGACGAAAGGATTAAAAAGGATAAGTAAATTAATTAACATAATTTAATTCATTATGTTCATTAATAATAACATAATTAATTTTGTTAATATTGTTATTTTTTATGTTAATATTATGTTAATTATGTTGATTAAACAGAAAATGTAAATTAAACAGATGATGTTAATTGAACTGATTCCATTACGAAAGAAACAATTTCGAAAAATTACCTAAAAGTTCATTGTAGAATTTTTCTTTTCTAAAAGTAAGAATACTCTCTTCAAGTGATTTCAAATCATCAGTTTCAAAATTTGGTTTCAAGACGACTTCCCATTCACGTGTAAGCGAATCCAAGGCCTTTATTTCCTTTTTTTCAAATGAAAATGCTTCCGGATAAATAGCATGAATTTGTGAAAGGTGGTTAATGGTTACTTCATCCATTTTCTGAAGAGAAGGTTGCAATTTTTTAAAAGTTATAATCACACCTCGTTTGTAGAGAGTCATCGCAGCCTGAAATAAAAAATTTCCAAAAAGAATGTATTACAAATTGTTGACATTTTTAGTAAAGATGCAATTAACAATATTATTAATCATAAACAAACAATATTATTAATCATAAACAAATAATATTATTAATCATAAACAAATAATATTATTAATCATAAACAAATAATATTATGAATCGTAAACAAACAATATTATTAATCATAATTTAAAATATGCAAATTAAAATTACAATAGATTTTAAAAAATTCACTTTTGTAATGAAAATGGACAATTGTTTTTAAACAATAGTAACTATGTATAATAATGTAATATATGTATAATAATATACAATAATAAATGTAATTATGTATATAATGATTAATATCTTAATCATTGTTACGTAGAATAATATTTTAGGACAAATCTGCATTTTTTAAATACAAGAACAAAAATTTCGATCATTTGAACGTTCGGAATTTTATTTGCATATTTCAATTCCAATTTTGATTATACATAAAAATATTATCAATCTTACTGAATCAATACACGTGAAGACTTCTAAAAGAAAAGTATAATCTTTTGGTAAAGGTTGCCTTCTTGCTTTTGATAATTGACGAGTTTTTGGTACTTTAATTGCTACATCTTCTTGTGATCTAAAAAATGTTTAAGATTATTAATATCAAAATCAATTAAAACTTGTAGAATTCTGATACTTATGATAAAATATATATCTTACTTTTTAGAAACTACAGTTTCAAGACTTCTTTCTAATTGCGGAAATTCATCTAACTGAACTTTTTTATAATCATTTCTATCTTCCGGTTCCAATAAAATTGGAACACTTTCAGTAGACGGTTCATTATTCTTTTCTACTGTAATAAATTCCTTTTTCTCTAATATTCTTTTATCTACCAAAACTTCTGAATTAACATTGTTTGATAACAGAGGAGTCGTCTTCTTAAAATCAGACGTTGAGGAATCTAGAGAAACTTTTAAATTAAGACTAATGTTTTCCTTCGGAGAAGCTTTCTTAACATTGTTTTTTAATTTTGTTTGGTTTTTTAATACCGATACTAGTAATTTTGATGAATTTTTCCTTTTTCTCGAGTCTTCTTTTAAAGTTTTTTTCTGAACTGGAAGGGTATCTTTGTCTTTAAAAACATCGAATGTTCGCTTTCTCGATTTTCTTTCACTGAAATATTCTGTAATCGAAGTTTGTTTTTTCGTACGAACCATTTTCAATGATGCGATTTTTTTTAAATAGTCTCTATTATTTTTATTTAATAACCTATAATTGTTACACTATTGCATTTTATCACCTAAAAAATAAGCAAATTCAAAATATTATTTATTAACACATGATTTATTAGAAACTAATAAATTATTTGATTGCATTTGTAAAATTACTTATGAATATTAAAACCTATTTATAAATATTAAAACTACTTATAAGTATTAAAACTATTTATAAATATTAAAACTGCTTATAAATATTAAAACTGCTTATAAATATTAAAACTACTTGTGAATATTAAAATATACAATTATTTCAAAATAATGAAATATTCAATTAAAATATTTTTAAGAATTAAAGGTTATAATAAGATTTTCATCTGCAGATAGAATTTAACGAATTTTGACAATATTTTGAATCGTATTAAATATTGTTGACATTAATTCACTCACCTAATACATTACAAATAAGTAACTGTTGATTTAATATTTATTATGATTTCAAACACTGTAAATAAACCACGTGTAAACAAAAGTAATCTTTTGAAAAATACTGCCGATTCCTGGGCAGAGATGGATACGTTTAATACGTGCTTAATGTATCGTAGATGTAAAACCCGTTTACTATTGTAGTAAACCTAAAGGTTTGTTAATAGACCATTGAAAGAATGAGACAACCTGCCTTGTTCTCTGTCATAAAAGTGAAAAAGAGGAAAAATAATAGTTTTAGAGCGCTTTCACACTTCAGCGTTTCTGGGAAAGTTTGCTAAAAATCCCATTCGAGTAAGAGACACAGAAAATGGAATTTTTCCAGTTTAAATCAGTTCTTCTCCCTCTATTGGAATTTTTAGCAAACCGTATCAGAAACTCCGACCATTTTGTCAAAAAAAACATATTTTCGTAGCTGTCTCGTATTTAATTCACAAAAATGTAAAACAAACCGAAAGTCAATTGTCAGCTTCTTCGAAAACAAATTATATTTTTTAAGATGTAAGGCGATATTCACACCCTCCGTGTTTTGCAAACCACAATCTTTATTAATTGAAGTGAGAGAGATAGATAACAGAATTTGTCCAGTTTAAGTCAGTCTCTCTCTGTTACTCCAACAGAAAGATTTCATCTAGAAAAGTGTGTGAAAGTGCCCTAAAAACGTAACCTTTAAGCAAGAAGAAGAACTACATCAAATAAAAATGTGAAATAATTTATAAAGACAAACTGAAAGACTTATTATACTTTTAAAAAAAGTATGTACTGTTAATTGTTTATTTTCATCAGTGAAGTATCTACATATACATAAAAATAAAAATGTATAAAAGAGAAGATCTCTACAGAGTACTGAAGATAAAAACGTCTCCTTCCGTGGAACAATATGCGTTTTCTTATTTTTTTTCTTACTCGAACATTTGTCAAGTTTGCTTTTCTCACGAAAGAGACACACGTTTAAAACGATGCACTAAATGTAAAATGGTTTATTATTGCGGAAAAGAGCACCAAAAAGCACATTGGTCAACACACAAAGATTATTGTGCAGTTGCGTCAAAATTGTTGTCAAAGCTTGGAGGACTCAATCTTTTCGATAAAATGAAAACTGAAAATCAACGGGACAGAATTAATTGGAAAAATTGGCTCGTTGATTACTTTGAAGCCGAATTGAAAAGGAAACTTATTCCACATGAGAAGAGTTTAATTTTCTTTCCTAAACTTTGTGCTGTTTGCTATGAAAATGATCCAAGTCGTTTATTGTTTTGTCGCAAATGCCCTCATGTCAGCTTTTGTAAACAACACTTTGGAGATGACTCGCACTCTAAAAACTGCAAGTTGTTTTGTCAGGATTTAATATCCAATGGTCTTTCAACTACTTTTAAATGTGCACCAGTTCCAGGTAATTGTTACCAGAAACTTCTATTTTCTTAATCGAAGTTCTACAAAATATGTTCTACAAAATACGTTCTACGAAATAAGTTCTACAAAATAAGTTCCACAAATTATGTTCCACAAAATATTTTCTACAAAATAAGTTCTACAAAATATGTTTTACAAAATATGTTCTACAAAATATGTTCTACAAAATACGATAATTGAAATATGTTCAACATAATTCTTATTGTATAAAAATTATAATTTTCGGTTATAATATTTAAGTTTTATTTATTTCTCAACAATGTTAGTAATAATATTTTTTTTATTTTCTTTTTACGTACGGGAACTTTGATTCTCTTTTTTATTTTGCAATACAAATGAAAGATTTTGATTCAACGATATACATAATAATTATTTTATCACGATACATAAAGGTTATTAAAAAATATTAAAATACGTTCTTTTTTAGGAATAATTGA
>WNHD01005616.1:0-10021 GCA_011057455.1 Ganaspis sp. Gsp50 | reverse complement strand
TTTTTTATAGGAAGTTGCCAATGATAACTTCGAAATCTTGCATGATATTTTCATATAGAAGTTAAGTGTAAACATAAAACTGTCCGTTAATGCAGAAAGATTCACGACTCAAACTTGATGTAAAATTGTGTAACAATTGTTTATTAACTTTATGTATAGTATATTTTTGTAATAACTGCAGATCCTTAATGATTTTTAAACCTTCAAGAGCAACGACAATACTGTTTCACTTATTCCAAATGTTTGACATGGAGTAAATATTTTACATTTCACATTCGACTCAATAATTCCTAAATACCCAGTGGAAATTTGACGTTATTCTACTCTTGAACCAGTTTTGGCCGAGCTTAGGCCAAGCAGGCGCCGATGGTAATTTCCAACTGGATATTTCTCTAAATTTTATTAAATATTACAATTATGCAAGAATACTTTAAGTTTAATGACAAGACTATAAAATTTAAGAGTGTGAACTCTCTTTAAACATGAAGAAAGACTAAATGCTTTCACATTCGTTTGTCTGTAATAACATCCGATGTTTAACAACAGTGAATAATAGGTATAACCAAGTAACCAATTGAAAGACAATTATAAGTTTATTTATGAATAAAGAAAACATAATAACACAGCGAGCTAAGTAGAATCACGTGCGCGAAGCGCGCATGATGAGAATGTGCCCGCTTGCGGGCAGATTTTTTGAAAATAATTTTATATGACTTAGAATTTGTTAAATATCGATAACTTAGTTTAATTGTTGTATACTTAAATTTTCGTTTTTTCAAAAATAGGCTAAATCAACTCATTTTGTTCTTCAAAGTACCTAGTCTAGTTGTAAGAACATAGGTGCGAGTTTCAAAATGTCTTTCACATGAGTTTCGAACGATATATTTTATAACTTAGTTCCAAAATCTGCGTGAATAATTCCAAAAAGAGCTCTTTTTTTTGCACTGAATTAAAAAAGGATTCTTATTTGAACCACTTAAAAAAATAATCTTCTTTGAATCGTTTAAAAAATGCTCTTTTTCTAAAAACTGTTTAAGAAAGAGCAGTTTTCTACTTATCGTCAGACGTACGATTTACTTAGTTCTTAAGACTATTTAATAAAATACAATTGTTCGAATAGTCAACCCCTAAATTTGCCAAACATGAATGTCAAGTATTCATCAGATCAAAAACTCAACACATTGAAAGAAGAACTAGGCGATTGCTTTAAATAATAAAAAATAAAAAGCAACAAAAAAATTTCAAGAAATTACATCTGTATAAAATTATACTGAGGAAGTAAAGCCATTTTTAATCTTATAAAAACATCCACTTCATAGCATAATAAAAAAAAATAATAAAATAATAAAAAGCGTGTAAGATTATATTCAATAAAATTATTTTTAACAATTTTGGGAAATCCTTAAAGTAAACAAAAAATGAAATTGTCGATAATTTAAGGAAATAAATTTCAAAATTCAATAAAAAAAAATAATTTATAACAAATATCACACGCAATATTACCTTAATATTATTTCGCAATATTGCAGAAGGGCGGACATTTCAACATTACAGCAATCTTGCCTCAATGTTCCGTCGCAATATTGCAAGTATTCACGGCAATATTGAGGTAATGTTGAGGCAATAAATTACGCTATGTGGGTTATGAAATATGTATTTTGGATTTGCAAATCAGTAAAAAAAAAATCAAATTGTATGTATAATAAACATAAATATATATTCAAAAATTCGAGGGAGCGTTAGCGACCGAGAATAAAATCGCTAGTTCTTATAGTTTAAGGTTCAGGGAACACGACTGTACTATTGAAAATTTATTACTGTGTATTCTTCATTGTTTTTTAAAACGTTGAATATTAACCATTTTCAATACTTTATGCCGATGACATCAAGCGATTATTCAGATATTATACAAGTTTTTTGGCTTATTCTCTTTATAGAATCAAATTCATACGTCAGTTAGTTAAACTGAGTATTTAATGTATAATAATTTAACTAATTAATTATTAATAAAATGTAATATTTAATAAATAGTAAAAATACAATTATAATAATATTAGTGTAATAGATTACACTGGTAAATTTGTATTTGTCATTGTTTATTGAATATTATATTTTATCAATAATTAATTAATTTCACGAGTTGATTGATCTATATAAAGTATATATTTATACTAAGAAATGATAGAGTAATAACAATTCTTTATTATTTTTGACATTTAAAATTCTATTCTTTTACATAACTGGACACCATATCCTGAGAAAACTTTCACTAATTTTAATGCAATTTGGTAGGGTTATTGAACTCATAAGAATGTAGAAACAGACAGAAGAATTTTTAGAAATACACAATCAAAAATTTTTGAGAACTTTTTTTAGAAAATAATTTTTCCTAATAAAAATTTAAAATCGAGAATAAAGAGAATCGGATTCTTTGCATAAAAACGAGTCGATTGACCTACATCAAGGAGATAATTATTTACATTAAAAGCAAACTCGATTTTCTGGACACCCTATCTCGAGAATGCTTAACAAATTTTTATAAAGATAAGAATATAAAAATCAGTACGAAAAGGAGTCGCAATGCGTCTGGAATCAAGAGTTTCGTGGCTGAAACTGAATCGACAAAATTCCCCCAAAGCTTCTCTTCCAACGTCGTGTAGACTCTGCAGAGACTCTCCAGGGCTTCCCTAGAACATTTCTAGAGTCTTTAGGCAGTCTTTCCAGAGCCTCTAGGAAGTATTTCCGGAGTCTGTAGGAGGCCTTTTCAGGACCAACAGAGAGCCTCTCTAGAGCCTCCAGAAGGCCATATCAGAACCTTTAGAACTTAGGCAGAGCCTCTTAAGAGTTTCCTCAGAATCCGGCCGTACGATGGACGGACGGAAGGATGGACGCCATAGCAAAACTATAAGGGTCTCGACCCCGAAACCATAAAAACTAACATGTGGATTTTTAGAAAAATGGAACTAAAATTAAGATTTTCTTTAAGTTTCTGAAAACGAAATGTTGTCTATGTGGTAACAAAATGTCCAAACATAAACGTGATTTGACACTCATTTTTGTTCTTCTTATGGATTGCAATAATAATGCTAATATATTAAACAATTTGAATGTTACCTGCAGGCATCAACTGTTGTACCATCATCAAGTTCGAATGTAACCATGGAAGGTTTAGAAAGATTATCACAGCTTTCTCTATTTACTTTTTCACTATTATTATCTATTAATAATTCACTCCAATCAATATTATTAGGTCGCAGATCCAATGAATTTGCCAATTGATTAATTGATAAAATAGCATTTTCATGTAGTTTGTGTTCTCGATCAACAAGAATGTGGAATATTAACGATATCCCTCCGTGATTGTTCAATAAACATCTTAACTTTTCCTTAGACTTAATAATAAAAGGTATTGAGATAGCTATCATATTTTTATTTATTTCTTTGTCGCGTAAAAGAATAGCTGAAAGTTGTCCTACAGCGCCTCCAGTCTCAGCTACTACGGAAAGATGTTGCATACATTGTTCACAACCTAATAATGTTTGAACTTGAAAAACGAAACCTTGTAGTAGCAAAGGAATTAAATATGCTCTATTCCTAGAATCAAAAAATCATCTGTTAAGAATTACTTTAGATAATTCAAAATTTTGTAGTCTCCTGTAAAATCTTAATAAGTGAAATTAAATGTATTCAGGGTTGAAAATAAAAAAATCATTTATACTTGCCTAACTCTATGAACTGAAACAAAATCTTTGGAATTATGTTAAACAACATGTTTCTTGTTAGTTCTATTCTAAAATGTGCCAAAAATTATAACATGCAAGATCAAGATGCACTTTTCTGTTTATGAACCCCTTTTAATAGGTACCTAAAATTTATGAAAAAGTAGTATAAAAGTTTGCGAGCCTTTCCACTTAATGAAATTTTATTTAATTTGATAAATAGGTGTTTCGGTGTCACTAATAACGAATTTGAAATAATAATAATACCTTAAACAATGTGGTTTATGAAAATTTTAAAATATTTGTTTGAATATAGGTAATCTGAAAACATTTATTTTTTTAAAGGTCAACTAACTTCACTCTTAATAACAATAATGGCTGCTGAAAAAAAACATGAATGTATATTTTAATAATTAATTCATACATGCATGTTTAATTTGTAATTTTGCACAAATTATCTGGACTAAGCAGAAAATGTGTTGGACCTTTTTAAGAATAGTTATCTTCGAAAAACAGAGGGACCCAATGACAAAATGATGATATACCGTTTATTTTATATTCTTTTAAATGTATTTTTATCAAATTTTTAACCATTTTTAACAGTTTTTACACTAACATGTTATAAAACTCACATCGGACTTCAGTTACTTCACAATTTAAATAAATAAAGCCATGATTCCGATTTAAAAGAAACTCGAAAAAATGTATACGAGAACACGATAACATTCAAAAAGTTTTAATCTAGGGACACATAAAATGTGACTCGTATTTTGAATTTGGTATTGCATATATAATTTTTACCTTCTATACATACAACCTGAACATTAAAGAACGCGTTGATTATGAAAAATTATATATATTTCACTCATGAAACATTGAAATAAAAATATAAAAACTCTCAAAATATAATGAGGGATAAGGAACACGATAACATTTTTGATTTTACACCTGCTTTACTAGCAAATAAACCAAATAAAATAATGAGATATTATAAAAACCTAATGCTTTTTAAGATGATTATATTTAAAATCATTAATTTATATCGGTTAAAATATTATTTAGCCAAGGCAAGAAATTGACGATTCTTTTATTTTCACCGTTAAATATTTTATGATTGGCAGGATTACTAGTTTATCAAAATTAAGAATCAATGTTCATTTTTCTACCAACCAAAATTAATTTTTTTTACAAATAACAGAGCTTTAAGTAAAAACTACAACTTACTTCGAAATCTTGGTTAAAATCCGTAAAGCTTTCAAATCCTGAGTGAATTCAATATAAGTTGAAAGCGACTCAATTAATGATGGGTCGGCTAATTTCTCTATAGGCTTACTAGAATCGCTTAATCTGCTTAATATAACTAAAGTCCATGTTTTCATATTTTCCGTCACGGAAGAATCAACCTTCTCCTGTAAATTTGCGTCTTGTTCCTTTTCAACCCATTCATCGTCGCTACAAACAGGACTGTAATTTTCTTCCGCACTCTCATCAATATCGCAATTGTAAAGAGGTAAAGGTGGTGTACTAGGTGGCGAAGAAGATGAGCTAGCGCCACTACTTGGACTCCAATTATCATAATGATAATCTAAGCTAAACCTGTAAAAAATTATAATATGAAACAATATTTTCAACATTTACCTTTTAAATTAATTTCTTTAAAAGATATAATTTTGCTGTTTATACTAAAAATAAATTATTGTCATAATTAAGACAAAGCAAACATTTTGTAAAATATATGTACTGGCATTAAAGTACAAATAATTGCAGTCAGTTATTGAAATAAAACGACATCTCGTTAGAGTATAAAGTACCTCATGAAATCTTTTAATCCACAGAGTTAAAAATGCCACACTGACACATACTTTTCAACATTACAGAATACAATTTTCAGAGTTCACAAAATGACTAAAATGGTCATCATTATGATTTTTTGACCTATACAGTTGAAGTTTGATAGGCAAAAAGTAACTTGACAATTAAATCTTCAATCGGCTATAAAGCGAACATTTCTGCAATTGATAGTCTTGGCGATATTAAAAAAAAGTACAAATTTAAAAAACTAGCTCCGAATTCTTTCTTAAATTCCCTACAAGTATGTTACACTGATTTCATGAACACTTTGCTTCCTCATTATAATCAGCAAGAAGGAGCCGGGCATAGGGGGTAAGTATGTAAAAGTAGCCCTTGAAGGTATTTGGTTCAAATTAATACCATACATTACTAAATGTCCTGGAAGTATTAACTTTTAATTTGCTTCCTTAGGGAGTCAAAGAAATTAATTTTGAGAGTTTTGAAAAAATTTTTTGGGTTAATTTTTTTTAAGTTACAACTCCAATTTTTTACTCCAAAAATACATTATTGTATCTACTTTAACATACATTAAGAGAAATTTAAAACTATTTTAGTACTAAAAGTTGCAATCAAGTTCGCATGCTTCCTCTAATGGTAAAATGGTCCCAGATGATACTAATTCGCTCAATGTCCATACTATTTTACGGTCAATTCAAAGCGAATATCGTCTGAGTTCTAACCAAGTTGGTAGAAGAGGGAGTTGCGAAAATAGTGGAAGTTGTGTTCGTACCATAATGTTTAGGAATTTCTCTTGTCAGTGTATATTTTTAGTAAATTTTCTAGAGTTGCTCGCAAGCATTCGTACAGATAAGACGTATTTACAAATAGCTCTCTGTTTGGTTGTTCTCGAATAAAGTTCGAAAGTGTTAAAACTGTGAAAGATTTGAATAGTTAATGTATTAAAATATGCGACACAATGACAACTAACGATGAACTAAAAACACTTTTATTATCCTTAAATACAAAGATGGATTCAGTTGAAAAAGTGGTTGGTGAATTAAAAGTAAAAAATAATAAATTAAATAAATCTCTTGAATTGCAAGAAAGGAAATATAGAAAACTAAATATCGTCTTATTTAAAGTAAAAGGTGCTCCAAGTGAAAATTCAAATCTATTGGAAACAGTTAAATCAATTTTCGCGAAAGTGAGAAGACTTGGAAGAATGGAGGGTTCCAGGCCAATTCTCGTCTCTCTTGTAAATGAAAGCTTAAGTCTGAGATCTTTCAAAAAGCAAAAAATTTTGGAAGTATGAATATAAGTTTTGCTAATGACTTGACTTGGGAATCGAGAGAAAGGAAGAATGCTCAATATAAAAGACTTAAAGAAGTGAAAGCTCAACTAAAACAACAATGAAAATTGGCTATAATCAAAGGCTTAAGAATAGTGGTAGATGACGTTTTTTACGGTTTCAATAAAATACACGAGCTTCTGCCTTCTTTCAAAAATTAATATGGTAATGACAAATATAATGGAGGAAGTGATGACTCAATTATGTCAACAATATCAACACCTAATAGAAGAAGAGTCAAACCATTTGGTTCAAAAACAGTAAACAGACTGAAAAAACAGAAACAACTAAATACTGAGAAAAAACAAAAGGAGATGAAACTGCCTTTGGAGGCAGAAGATTCTATATAGCCACCCCGGAAAAGAGAATGTTCTAACATAGTCTTCTGGAATGTGAAAGGGCTTGAAAATTTGAATGATTTGACATCTGTCATTGGCAGTTCCGAAATCATTTGCTTGAGTGAGACATGGGCAGTCTACGACCCGACTTACAACTTTACAAGTCTCTTTACTGGATTTGATATTATTTACAATACAGCAACTAAGTCTGAGGAGAAGGTTATTATGTTTTTGAAATAGATATTGAGGAATATATTGATCAAGTTGTAAATAAGTACCCCATTTTACCTTTTCATATTGGTGATGATTTTAACTATAATGGAACAATTCTTTCATAGTATTAAACGGCAGATCAAAAAGTGATAATACGTCGCGATTTACTTTTCTTAACACCTTAGGAAAGTCTACGATAGATCTTGTCTGGTCAAGCCTTGGAGGATTGAATTGGATAGATGATTTTAAAGTGGAATATATTTTGACGAACTCAGATCATTTTCTGTAATTGTGAAATTAATCGAAAGAAATAATAGACTGCAAATTGAGGATGACCAACATTATGTAAAATGGAAAGAGGAATCGAAAGATGAATATATTGATATAATGAATAATTTTATGATAGAAATAGATGAAATGGCGAACGTTGATGTAATTGCGAATAATTTAATTGGAACTATTTACGGAAGTTTAGAAATGTTAGGTTTGAAATTGAAAGTAAGCACGGTAAAAAACATGTCAAAGCCTTGGTTCGATAAAGAATGTATTAATTACAAAAACCTATTAAAAGATTTACTGAAAAAGTGTAGAACTTTGAGTTGACGGAGTTAGTGGCAGAGTATAATGAAAATAAAAAAAAATATAAAACCCTTCAAAAAATTAAAAAGGAGAAAAATCACGCTTCTTTATTAGATAAACTAACAACAGCTAGGGATTCCTCTCAATTCTGGAAAATCATAAATAAATATAGATATTTTGCTAGAGCGGAAGATCAAATAGATCTAAGTGACTGGTATTGTTATTTTCAGAGAATGTTTCACCCGATGATAGAAAATTCGACAACGTTAATTTCAAAAGACAACCCATATCTAGATGGAGAAATTACTCAGTTAGAATTAAATTTGAGTCTCAAACAGTGCAGAGAGGGAGCACCGGGTTCGGATGGAATTCCAAATGAATTTTTTAAGAATATGCTAGATAACTGAACTAATTATTTGTTAATATTATTTAATAAAATAATGGAGAAAGAGAAAATCCCAAATCCATGGGCTCAAGTCTTAGTTAAAATGGTTCATAAAAAAGGAGATAAATCCGACCCGGACAATTACCATCCTATCGCTTTAGTAAATTCTGTCACAAAAATTTTCACTCATATAATTAATAAAAGACTGAATAATTGGATAGAGGACAACGGCTTTCTTCCGGAGTAGCAAGCGGGCTTTAGAAAAAATAGAAGTTGTATTGACAATATTTTCTCACTTAATGCCTTAATCCAAGCTCGCTTGAATCCCACGGGAGGAAAACTGTTTGTTTTATTAGTAGATTTTAGTAGCGCTTTACCCTCTGTGATACGTAACTTGTTATGGAACAAGCTTGCAAAAATGGATATAAGTAATAAAATTATAAACTTAATTATGAATTTATACTCCAAGGCAAGGGTTGCTGTAAAGGGAAGTTTTGGTATCTCGGATTATACTAAGATTACAAGAGGAGTCCTCCAGGGAGAAGTATTGATCCCTTTGCTTTTTGTTTGTTTTATTGCTGATTTAGAAGATTTTTGCAAGAAAGAAGGAATTAGGGGAGTCTTTATAAACCATATAATAGAAACCCTGTTCTTTGCATATGCGAATGATATTGCATTCGTTGCTGATTCCTGTGTAAAGTTGAGAAAAATTCTGAAATCCTTAAAAAAGTATTGTCACTTGAACCATTTAATAATAAATATAAAGATAACGCAAGTAGTAATTTTCAGAAAGGGAGGGCACTCACATAATTATAAGTATGGACCCTTTATATATGATGATAGGGAAATTGATATAGTTATTAGTTATCAGTATTTAGGGATGACGTTTTCAAACTGTGCTACTTTCTTATCTGCAGCTAGTGATGCCATTAGAAAGGCTAACCTTGCTCTTGGTTCAACAGTCTCGTTAATAAACAGATTAAACCAAAGATTTTAATCTTGCGACCCAATTAATAAACTTTATAAAAGTCTTTTAGTAAATAATGTAACTTACGCTATACAAATCTGGAGTTTAAGATATGTCGACGAAATCAAAAGAATTCAGAATACATTTTATAAAAAAAGTTTTAAATCTACCAAAGAATACTCCTGGGTATGCACTTAGATTAGAAACAAGAGCAAGAAGGTTGTCAGTTACTTTATTTAAGTCTGTTTTAAACCTAGTAGAGAAAATTTTCTTGATGGAGGATTATAGATACCCAAAAATATGTATTTTGAGTTTAAAAGTACTATCACAAAAAAACGAGAATAAAAATGTTAAATTTAATTGGTATGAACAAGTGGGAAGTATATTTGAGTATATTGAGGAAAAAAGTGATTGGGAAAATTTCAGTGTTATTTTATTACAAGAAAAGAAAAAATGTTGGATAAATAAATATGGGTGGAAATTGGAGTGTGAAGATTTGTAAAGTTTAAATGAATCGAGATCACTACATATTTTACCACACTTGACTTTAAATGAGGGTATACGTCAATTAAATATAACAACACAGTGAATCCTAGTAACAATAACTCTTTATATAAAATTTTACCAAAAGTTTGTTTACCATATGTACCGTTTCTTTATGAAAAAACTTCATCAATTCTT
>WNHD01005615.1:0-10025 GCA_011057455.1 Ganaspis sp. Gsp50 | reverse complement strand
TATTATTATTATTATTATTATTATTATTATTATTATCATTATTATTATTATTATTATTATTATTATTATTATTATTATTATTATTATTATTATTATTATTAATGTAGTATTATTATTAATGCAGTATTAATTATTTATTTTTCTACAAATAAATTGTTATTTTTATCCACAAAGAATGATCAAAAGCTTCAATTATCTAAAACCAAGTTAGCTAACAATCGAACTACAATGACCAATTATCCAGATGATCATAATTGACCAATTCTAACAATTTTATTATGCAGAATTAATTCTTGAGTGTATAATTCGCTTTGAACAGTTGGGGCGATTCCGGCTAATTAAATTTGATCAAGCATATCAGGCATTAGTGCAATTGATGTGAAAAGATACACTTTCATTTAGTGGAATGGTCGTTTCTCCTTCGGCATCGTTTCAAAGCTCCTTCTCAGATATATCTGTCACTAATGCACAACATGCATGCATGAGATGCTCTACCAACACGTTTTCACAACCTTTATGCAAATGATCCGAGCAATCAGTGTAGTAATCGCGTTAGGTGAGCAAGAGGTCTGGCACGATATACGTCGACCTTATATTATGTGTAGGTATTCCATTTCATAGCCATTGACCGCAACTTTACATTCGGTCAGTGCCACTATTCTTATCTCGGACCAAGTATAACGAGCTCCTGGACTTTTCTTTAAGATTTCAGATGGAATTTGCCGATGCCCTCTTAACGTCAGATCCAAGCTACGATATTTTCTTGCTTCGGACAACCTCCCCTCTATCCGCCATTCGTAAGATAGTCTTTGTAATCTTTTCAGTCGACGAATACTTCCCTACTCAAGTTGAAAAGAATCGCAAAATCCAATTTTTTCAAATTCAATACTATCGCAGAAAACTGAAATTGTATATTGCCGGAAACAATATTTGTTGCAGATGTGCTCCTCCAATGCCAAAACATTTCTGATTTTATTTTTATCTTTAAACCTTTCAGATCTCAACAAATTCTTTGTTTGGAAAAATGTTTTTTGTTCGATACTTTTTGTTTTAGAAACCATTTTCTGATTCATTGTTTTTAAACTTTTATATTTTTATAAAACCTGAAACCTTTTTTACATTATTATTAACAATGAGAAGGTATTAAATTTGTTTTATCTAACTTTAGTAATCTTTATTTTTAACTTTACTAATTTATTGGGTAAAATAACAAAGTATTTGGTAGATTCTACCAGTTTCTTGAGTTAATTTTATTAAACTAATTCCTTGAAAAAATACACTCTCATTATTAATAATTAATGTAACTGATATTTTAATGTAATTACATAATTGATAATTATGTAATTAATGATAAATAAAATCAATTATGGTGGATTAATATTCATAGAAAATAAATACTATTATGACTTTACTACAGTTTTCACGGAATTGAATTAAGAAAGAGATTACAAAAGCTTCAATTATGATTAAGCTGGGAAAATTATACTGGATGAATAATTGCTACAAGATAAACTTCTCTCCACTCAATTTCCGTATTTCGTAATAATCTTCTTATCAAAGCATTTATAATTTTCTGCAACCTTTACTGCAGCGGTAATTGAAGTCCAATACAGAAAACTGTCGTCGTTTTCTAAAGGTTATTTACATTTATTTAGTCCCAATTTATTACTTTTTTATATCCACTTTGCTTAATTTTCTGTGCATATTTTCTATGTTTCTTTTTACTTTTTTAACAAATTGGATTAATCAAATTAAATAAATGTATAACAAATATATAGTATAAAAATATATACGTATATAAAATATACGTACATAAAATATATGTATATAAAATATATAATTAAAATATATAATTAAAATATATATTTAAAATGCAAAAAGTAAAATTTAATTTTTTTTTATAAATACAAATATCTAGTATATCAAATATTTAATAATTTATAATAACAATTGTGTTAAACATTTGGTTCAAGAATTTATTTTTATTAATGAAAGATTTTTTAGAGCAAGCAGCATTTACTTTACGTTCATGTAACTAAATTGCTTCATTCAACTGAGAAACTTTGTAAAAAAATCTCTATTGGAAAATTGTGATTCAGCCTTTTTTTCTTTTCAGTGAAGTTAAATGAAAAATCGTCGAGTCTTGTTGTAGTGAAACCTGTGGAAAACTCATTGTCCAACATTCTGTCGCTTTTATAATACTCACAATCAGACTAACACAAATTGTCATCAGTGTTGTTTTTTTTTGTCAACGAACTTTTATTATTCGTATTGATAATAATGAAAAACACCATTTCATTCTACAAATTTTAAATCTACAGTACTTCGGTACCCTATTTATTTTAATTTTATTAAATAAAAGGAACCGTAAAGGATTCGAAATAGTCCACCTATTAGATCCCAATGTTGGTATTTTTTAAAATTATTTCGAAAAATATAAAAAAGAAAAATTATATTTATTTCAAAGGACTTTTTGATAAATTCGTTTCTAAACTAGGTTTTTAGTTTCGGTAACAATTTTAAACTCAAAAAATAGAATCGTTAGTGGGGTCAAGGCTCGTTTTATTTTCTAGAATTAAAGCTGTTGAAAAACCGGATTGAGATACGTGGGTGATTGCCGAGGTGTGGGTCAGGTGGGGTCGTTGTATGATGTCCATCGTAGGAGTATTTAACAGGATACATATAAGGTTAGTCAAGTCTCAAGACTACGTTGATTCAACAATGAATCTGCACAACACAACTTTGCTCGGGATCCGAGACTCCGTGACATAATCCTAACAACCGGATAAAATACAGTTACACTCGGAATCGATCCTACTTCCAGATCAAATGAGATCGAGATTTCTCCAATCCTCTCATGAAATTCTTCTTTAGATTCTTTTAGAAAATGATTTTCAGAAGTCCAATACGATGTAAGCTTTCCACATGCGGATCCGGATGCTAAAAATGACTGATGGTAATTCATTTTGTCTGTGTCCCTGTCTCATATCTTGTTTCGCTTTATTTCATTTTTATCTTTTACGGTTTTTGACAGAAAAGTAATATTTCATTCTTCAGTTGAAAAATAATATTTAATGTTTCATGTTTTTTACATTTGTATCGGTATTTCGTTTTTATAGCAAAAGTTTAAAAAAAACATGTTGCTTTTGTCTTGTTTTTGATTGGGCAAAAAGAATTTATTTGAAAAAGATTGAATGGTAAAAGTGTCGTTAAGAACATTAGGTAAGGATCAGCATTTAATAATTTTCGTTGCAAACACCGCTGGTTCATTTCACTGGAATCACGATTAAACGTTAATTAATAAATTAGAATACTTCACTAGATTACACTTGCTTAAAAGTTCTTTGATTTATTGTCAAAACTGACCGATCTTGTTGACTGCCAAGTAGCAGAATGAATTTGTCGTTGATCGCCATAGACAACGTGAAGTCAGCGACACCAGCGCCGTGAGTGAATTCGAAACTTACTTCGACTGTTACCGACCGCTGCTAAAAATGATCGATGTCCTGCAACAAAAAGAGTGACAACAGAAACGAATAAAATAATTAACAGAATCGAAAAAAGTAATTAACAGAAACGAAAAAAGCAATTAACAGAAACGATAAAAGTAATTAACAGAAACGATAAAATATCAATTAAAAAATGAAAATATACACAGTAAATTAAAAAATCCCGGCAAACATTAATATTAATAACTCATCACCAAAAGCAGAAAAACGTAGAATATAATTCCAGTATATCGTTGTCTCAATAAATTGCATTCAAACACGACTGTCATTTGATATTCCAAACGTCTCTTGGGTGATTTAATAATTCCAGTCACGTGTCCATTCCATCCCTGGGAAGTCGGAAAACAAAAAAATTATTTATTTTTACATTTTCCGTGAGTTGTTGAAATTTGGACTGTCCGTTCCGCTCGACAAATTAATCCTTCTCGTCGGTTCAGGCTGTAAATTAGCCTCGCACCGACTACTATAAATTGGCTTGCGTTAACTCTAGCCAGAACAGCTGTCTCGGTTTTTGCACAATCAGCGGGTCAGATCGTCCAGCACACGCGTGGACGTAGCCCATTTTTATATTTTATCGTTTAAATGAATTTCAAAAGAAGCAAAACCCAGGGGACTTTTGAATCTCCAGGATACGATTACAGCTTTCAAATGGCAAAGCTAAGCTCGCTTTGAATTCTGAGTACCATTCCATTCAAAAGAAATGGAAGTGAGGAAATTCGACATTGAAATCTTTTCATCGGACGTAAGGCACTGGAATTGAGTACCAGAAGAACGAAAACCATTTACCCGGTGTAATAAAATCATTTCATCTTTGTCCCTCTTTTCACTCAACAGGAAAAAATAAAATGCGGAAGATGCTTCTAATTAATTTTATATTAAATATGCACTTTGCTCTCTGCTCTGTAGTTTGAAATGTAAATTCTTCCTTCAAGAAAAATAATCCTCAAGAGGGTTTACTTAAAAGAGAGAAATCAGGGGAAAAATAAATAAAAGAACGAAATTTGGTGGAATTATTGAAAGGAAAATATTGGAATTGGAAATATTTTAATCTAAGAGGATTGTGGATCGGGTGGCATTAATCCATGCCGTTTTTCAATGGAGGTTCTCTGCAAGATAAATTCTTATTCCTTCGTTTCTGGCTATATTGATTCTATTAACTCGGGACCGTGTCGTGCAAGATGGACACTCGCAATAATTCCGTCGCGACTACGGACAACCTGTGAACTTCCGGTTGGTAGACCACATCATTCGTCTTCCACTGGACCGCTTCGAATACGGAGTTTAAAAACAACCGTAATTCCCCGCTTTATTCCAGCGGAGATGATGCGAGAGTTAGAAAAATATGAGTCTCGTATTCTATATCATCAAATGCCAAGGGGTGATGTTCGGAATTATAATCGTCTCTTTGATTAAGTTAGTCACGATAAATAGTAACCCAATTTTTTTCCGATTATTTGGTAGAATAAGTCAAATCTATTGTTTTATAGATTCGAAAAAATATTTAGCATTAATTATTAAAACTACAATTCGAGAAGTTGTTTAAAATTCGTTAATTATCTATTATTTAAAAAATTATTATGCATTAATTCTTATTAAAACAGTCTTATTAAAAGAATCTTCTAAAAGAAGTCTTATTAAAAAAATTATTGAAAAGTAGACTGAAGAATAAATTTATTGAAATTGCTATTTTAAAAGTAAGAATGATTTCGTGTTGAACAATATTATTCGCAAAACATTTTAATTTATAAGTGAACACATATTTTCTAAAAGATTGTCTTAAGAGGCGCGAGTCCTTTCCTTAAAATTAAAAATTTGTTAATACATATCATTCGACGTTAACGATGCAGAGAGTCATCGAAGACTGAGATCGTTTCGGCCACGGAACTCCTTTTTATACGCTGCAGTAGTTTCTGCTGCTTACCGGCAGGAGCGCGCATCACAGCGTCTCGACGAAGAGGGGGCTAGCAAAGAGTATAAGAAGGAGTCTCGAGACTTGACAGAGCTCATTCTTCATCAACTCGCTGCACTGTTAAGATATATAAAGTAATTAAAATTACCAAATAAAAATAATTTTCTAATAAAAACGTTGCTTTTTCATTCTAAATTTTACCGCAATAGCTATTATCCGAATGAAACATTCATTTTATTTTTTCTTTTATAATTTAAAAAAAATTACTGCTTTTATACAGCGATAAAAGTATTACCTAAACACAGAAAGTAAATTTCGAAAATTGTGCTAATTGAAGCTGATTATTGACAATAGAAGAGTGAAATTTATCGCACTGGGTCGGTCTTTAAGCGGCGATTTCTTTTATTGTCCTTTGTTTGAAACGAAAGTAATTGATGTTGAGAAATAAAAGAGGCGGATGCGGGAGTGTGATTTATCGAAACCGCAAGGATATTTTGTCTCTTATTTTGCCAAGAAACATTCTCAATTCCTCCGCCACTTCTTTTTCTGCTTCATGTCATTCACAAAACCACCCACTCAATTCACAAACTCTTTTCCGTTTAAAAGTGCAAAAACATGTCCCATTTCTCAGCATTAACTTTTGTGTATACCCTCTACCGTTATTAACATCTTTGTTGGAATTTTATTTTCTGTCACACTGTTTAATGGAAAGAGCCTCAAAAATCTCGTGGGAGATTAAAAGAAATCTTGATATTCTCTCAAAAGGTATTCGCCTCGAATTTATAACTCTAATGTCGTAATTTGTTACCCCCTGGAATGCTAATTGCAGTTTATGTGACGAAAAGGAAATCATTTATAAAAATTGTCTGGCAATTTTTTATTTAAATTGGGAATATCTTAAATTGTTTACGTTAATTGAATATAATGTTTATTCACGAAAATAGTAGAGAATTTAATTATATTGGTAATTTGGTAATTAGTTGTTCATAATAATTATTAATTCATAATAATTGTTAAATCATAATAATTGTTAATTCATAATAATTGTTAAATCATAATAACGGTTAATTAATAATAATTGTTAATTAATAATAATTGTTATTAATAATAATTGTTAATTCATAATAATTGTTAATTAATTATTCATTAATATTCATGAATAGTATTAATTCATAATAATTATTCATTAATAATAATAATAGGGGTATTTAAATAAAAGTATAGATAAATAAAATTGATGATTTATTTGAATTGAACTTATCATTTGTGAAATAAGCTCTAATGAAATTTTTATGAAAAAACTCATTTACGCAGTTGTAAAGTGCATTAAAGCCTGTGTAAAAGTTGTAAGTACTTTTTTATGAACGAGATCTCCCCTATCTCTTTGCTCGTTAACCTTAATTGAAAGCACACATCAGGGTTGGTTCATATAAAGTGTTTAGCTCAACATTTTTTATACAATTTTTATCTCACCATTAGCTTCCGGACCTGTGGCTACATGTGACTCGACATTTGTGTATTCAATAGTGATGTACATGCAGAAAATTCCGCTTTTATTGACTCGTGGACGACGTATAAATAAAAGCTACATACTCACAAATATTTTTCTTTAAAAGCAAATTCTAACTAAAAATTTATAAACTATGTAATTTCAAAATTTCTTTATATGAATTTCTACTTCCTTCATTATAAATTATCCACTTCTTTAATTATAAATCATCAGAATCCCTAATTCACATTTAATGGTTTAAAAAGAAAAGGATCGTCAAAAATGCATTTTTATTTAAAAATTGTTATCATTGACAATGGTAATTCAATAAAGGAAAAATATAAAATATGACAGGGAAAATGGGGTAATTTTGACTTTACCATTACCATCAAATAGGATAAATTTGGTCACTTGACAATCAAAATTCAAAATAGGGATTTGATTATGAAACTGGAAGTTCATGGGCGAATGGATACGAGCCTAGAAATGTTCCACGTGCCGTATAAATCTACCTATTTCTATGGCACTATCCAATTTTACACGGGCATGCTGCAATTGCGAAGAGCGGATGGCGTGGGTCGAGCATTTATTCTGTTTCGAGCCACGAAAGTGCGTGTACATGTGCAACACGTATGTTTCTCGCACGTTGTTGAGGTCTGCAAACACCTGCGTCAAGATACAATCCCCACGCACTTGTCTTGTCTATTTTCTCAACCACATTGTTCCCTACGCAGTTTTCCCGCTGGAAAATCAAAGCCAAGGTTATTGGATAATAAATTCGAGGCAGAAGATTCCGTAAAAATTATATTAATCAGGAATAATGAATTCGATTCAATGGAAGCAAGAATTATAATTGAAGAAGGATTTTTAATCCCAATGGAATTTTTGATTTTGAAGAATAATGATTTTTTGGATCGGCGAATCAATTTACACTGCTGGATATTTAGAAAAGAGTTTGGGTAATTAGTGAATGGTTGGTGCATTTCGGACACCTGGAGGGACGCTGTGGAACTTGGGCGTCTTCCAGTCACCTGGAGGGACGCTATGGAACTTTGCAGCTGCACCTTACGTCCACCTAGAAGGACGCGGTGGAACTTTGGCGCCTTCGGTCCACCTGGAAGGACTTTGTAGTACTTTGGCAGCCTTACTGCCACCTGGAGGGACGCTATGGAACTTTGAAGTGATGTCTTCTGGCCTCCTGGAGAGATGCTGTGGTACTTTAGCGCCTTCCGGCCACCTAAAGAGATTCTGTGGAACTTTTGCGTCCTCCTGACATCTGGAGGGACGCTGTGGTACTTTAGCATGGCGCTTTCCGGCCACCTACAGGGACGCTGTGGAACATTTGCGCTTCCAGCCACTTGGAGAGACGCTCTGGAACTTTAGCGACTTCTGGACACCTAGCGGGACGCTGTGGAACTTCGGAAAATCTTGTAATCAGAAATCCAAACAGAATTATCTCTTTTTTGCTCCTCCAGGAGCCCTTTAGAGACCTTTATGGCTAAATTTACAAAATAAAATGCAATTCCCTTGAACCTCTATTTTCTGCAAATTTTAATATCTTTTTCCTTTGTGCATTTTATCGCAAAGTTATTCTGTTGGCAGCTAATGCCTGGATTAAATTCTGCAAAAAAGCTCATTAATTCCATATTGTTTTGGGTATTATAATTTCCTTTCACAGGGCTTTCATTTTATCTCGCAATTCCTCTCATATGCCTGAGGCGTTGACACCAGGTACAATCACGTGTCTTGATATACACACAATTCTTGTTAGATGCCTATAGGACATGAATACACCAGTGGAGGATTTCAGTGAAAACGCTTTAAAGCGGCATGATAGTTGCAAATTCGCGAGAAACTACATTTTCAGCTAGTAGAGAAACCAAGGTTTCGTGTTGGCACTTCCTAAGAGGTCAAGTGCCATATATATATATATATATACGCTTTTGTCATCCTCGACACCGTGAAATTCAAGATATCTTCCAACAGAGGCAAATTCTAGGATTACGTTTGTACTAAACTATCTGACAACAGAATTTGAAATATGTTTATATAAACATCTCGTATAACACAGATTAATTGAATGATTCTGTAAATACAAATCAGTGTTCAGAGTTAGTTGATTTCCTATGCATTCCCTATGTATATACATATAGGGAATTTGTATATACAACAATCAGTTCTATTTTATCTGCATCAAATGCAGGAGAAATTTAATTACTACGACGCATAAAATCGTTCGACTGTTCGTCTAATCAATTACTCGAGATAATTAATTTATATAGATATTAAATTTGTCATCGATATCCAATTATAATGTCATAATTAAAAAATGTTATCGTTGTTTCAAAAAATAATTTTTAGACTATAAGTAGATTAAGGTTTGGAAATAATACATTCGTCATAATCATCATACTTTATGTATCTTATTTTTCCTTTTTCATGTCTCACGTATTTTCAAATTTGACTGTGTTCCTGAAATTTCTTTTGAATTATCCTTTTTTTATTCGATTAAGTATAAGAAAAGCCAAAATTTTATTCATATTAGAAACACTACACTTCTCTGGATCAATATGAATTTTAACAAAAAGCGCGCATAAATATTGATTTTTTTAAAAGAAAAATCATGTCTCACGTATTTGCAAATTTGACTGCGTTCCTCAAATTTTTTTTGAATTTTCTTTTTTTTATTCGATTAAGTATAAGAAAAGCCAAAATTTGATATATATCAGAAACACTACACTTTACTAGATCTATATATATTTAACAAAAAGTGTGCACCAATATTAATTTTTTTAAAAGATGAATCATGTCTCACGTATTTGCAAATTTGACTGCGTTCCTGGAATTTTTTTTGAATTTTCTTTTTTTTATTCGATTAAGTATAAGAAAAGTCAAAATTTGATAAATATTAGAAACACTACACTTCACTGGATCAATATGAATTTTAACAAAAAGTGTGCACCAATTTTAATTTTTTTAAAAGAGGAATCATGTCTCACGTATTTGCAAATTTGACTGGGTTCCTGAAATTTTTTTTGAATTATATTTTTTTTATTCGATTAAGTACAAGAACATCCAAAATATTATTTATGTTAGAAACACTACACTTCTCTGGATC
>WNHD01005614.1:0-10026 GCA_011057455.1 Ganaspis sp. Gsp50 | reverse complement strand
ATCGATGTAACGGCGAAGTATCGATATATTGATTATAATGTATCGACAAAGTATCGATGTATCGATTATACAAATTCTCGATGTATAGACAAAGCATCGATGTATCGATTATACGAATTCTCGATGTATTGACAAAGTATCGATGTATCGATTATACGAATTCTCGATGTATTGACAAAGTATCGATGTATCGATTATACAAATTCTCGATGTATTGACAAAGTATCGATGTATCGATTATGCGAATTTTCGATGTATCGACAAAGTATCGATTTATCGATCATAATGTATCGATGTATCGGCGAAATATCGATTATGATATATCGACTTATCGATATTAAATAAAATCCTTTATTTAATTAAATCTACCTTCTCGTAACGAAACTTCTGAAAATGAGAAAAATTTCTCGCTATTCAAATCCACCAGTTTCCAATCAGCATTTAGCTTGGAAGATTCATCGAATATTTTTTCATTGAAATTTGGATCTGAAAAAATGCCTCAAGTTTTTTTAAAAAATTTCAAACAATTCGTTTTGTTATAGGCAAACAATTATTAATCTATTATAAATAATATTTTGTTTCGATATCTGGATCAATAAAATAAATACAATAAATATTTATTAAAGTTGAATTGTTCATAAATTTCTTTAGTCGAAATATTGTGAAATTTCGATGGACGAAGGAAGAGAAAAATAAATTAAGAAAATATTATTTTACCGTATTTTTTTAGTGCTCTCTTTAATATATCCTCATTTTCGAGACGAGAAGTTGAAATTTTTGCACGAAGTGCCCAATCAAGGAGATTTTGAACATACTTTTTCAGGAAATTTTCACATTCGCATTGACTTTCGCCGAAAATCATACTCTCTTCCAAAGGGAATTTGCCGAAATTCTTCTCGTTTTGACAATTCTGAGATTTAGAAATTTATGATTATAGTAATAATCGATCATTATTATATCTTTAGTGAACAATTTAAAACTAATTATTATAATTATTATCGTAATAATATAAATAATAATATTAATAATAATTAATAATAAAATAATAGATGATAAATAATAATAAAAAATAATAAATAATAATAAATAATTATTATATAATTATAATTAGTAAGAGTTTTTAATCATATTTTAATTATTATGTGAATAAATATTAACAAAAAAAATTTCTTTAATGTAAATATTTTACTAGCCTTTAGGAAGCCCCGGATGGGAAAATTAGATGATTCTTTAAAAACATTCCAAATATCTCCATGAAGTCCAGAATCTTGAACAAACAAGAGAATTATGTTCCGTGGAACACCAGAATTCATTATTTTAAAGGAATCTTCGTCATCTATAGGAAAGATAAACTCCTCAAAAAGGTTTGGGAAAATCTTCAAAGTTTGGGTTTCTTTAAGCTTCGCTGTCCTGAAGGATTCTCTGTTAAAAAAAAAATAATTTAATAAAATGGACTTACAAATGAGAATCAAAAAGAGAATCAAAATGAGAATCAAAATGAGAATGAAAATGAGAATGAAAATGAGAATGAAAATGAGAATGAAAATGAGAGTGAGAACGAAGAGGAAAATAAAGCGGTACTTAAAATAAATAAAATGTTAATAAACATTAGATTCAAAACTTTTTTAAATAAATATTTTTTGAAACTTACGAGTCGTTTTTTTTCGAATCGTTCTCTAAAGACTCTTCCGGATAAGACTGGAAGAATGGCACATTCTTGACGATTATAATTTCTGAATAAAAGGAATTAATCATTTTATATTGTAAATATATTAATTATGTTAAATAATAATAACAATATTAATTAATAATAACAATGTTAATACAAAATTCATTAAATATTTTTTTCAATACCTATTATCATCCACAAAAATAAAAATTTTTTAAATTAATAAGCTGTTTCTTTAATATTTAATAGCATTCACAAAGATGAAAACTAAAAATAAAAAGAAAATAATTTGAATGAATTAAATTTCATCGAATCATATTTTCACTCAATTTTGGATTTTTGCTAATATTTAAACAAATAAAATACCTGATTGATTAACCGCCAACCCCTGACAGATTGACATAAACGTCAAAATTCCAAGCACACTCAAAAAGATTTTCATGTTTTTTTCTAAAACTAAAAATAATTAAAATTTATAAATAAAATTAACATACAATTAAAAAACAATTACAATTAAATTATAATCCCAAAAATAGTTCTTAAATAACGAAATTTACAAAATTTGTGGTTAAAATAATTGTAAAGTTTTCAAAGAACAAAAATTTTAACAAAACAATTTTAAAATTACATGAAATCAACTAACCTGCAATTGGAGTAATGGAATTTTGAAAATTATTCAACCTCCCGCAGTTTTAATTTCAAATTATTTTGAAAATCGGCTCTAGCTTTTTGTAGAAAATAACTTTTCTTCGCCTTTTAATCAAGTGTAAAAAACAAAAATTGTTACCTTGACAACGCAACAAATGAATATTTAAAATTTATCGAACTAAGATACAATTTCTTTTGAACAAATGAAAAATAATTACAAATTATTTAATACAATAAAACAATATGGTAAAAGTGTTGTACAAAATAAGCAAAAAATGAAATAAAAAAAATAATAAACAAGTAACAATACAATATCATACAATAAATATTTTATTGAATGCCAACAATCAAATTATTAAAATTACATGGAAAATTCAATAAAAAAATTTAATTTAAAGTAATTTTCTTATTTTTGATAATAGTAATAATACTAATAATAAGGATAATAAAAAAAATAATAATAATGATAATAATAATAATAATAGTAATAATAATAATAATAATAATAATAATAATAATAATAATAATAATAATAATAATAACAGTAGGAACAAGAACAAAAGCAACTAGAACAAAATGAACAAGAACAGGAAAAGCAAGAATAACAATGAGACCAACATGAACAACAACAATAACAACAAGAACAACAGAACTACAAAACCAAGAACAACATAAACAAAAACAAGAACCATAAGAACAATGAAACAAGAACAACAACAACTATACAAGAGAAAGAAAAAGGGTAACAGGAATAAAAACAACATGAAGAAAAACAACAACAATAAGAAGAACAAGAACAAGGAAAACAACATTAACAACAACAAAAGTTACAAGAACAACAAAATAATGAACAAAAACAAGAACAATAAGAACAAAAAAATAAAGAAACAAGAACATATCAACAAGAACAAATACAAGATGTACAACAACTACAAGAACAATGGCAAGAATTCCAGCAAGAGCAAAAGCAAGAAGCACAAGAATAAGTGCAAGAGAAAAAGAACATGAGCAAACAACATAAAAGCAATAGGAACCAAACCAACAAGTACAACTACAAGAACCAAAACAAGAACAACTATAAGAGAAAGAAAAAGAACTGTTTCATCAAGGAAAATATTATCAAGAATTACAAGAATAAGAATAACAACAACAACCACAAGAACCAAATCAAGAACAACAACAAAAAAAGAACAAAACAACATGAACAAGAACAAGACCAAAAAAAGCAACAACAACAAAGTCAAAGACATCAGCAACAAAAATAATGACAATAAACAAAAATAAGAACAAAATTAAGAACAAAAATAAGAACAAATACAAGAAGTACAACAACAACTACAAGAGAAAGAAAAAGAACATCTTGAACAAGAAGAATATGAAGAAAATCAACAAGAATATATGAAAAACAACAAAAACAACAAAAACGAATATGAAAACAATATCAACAGCAACAAAAGTAACAACAAAAACAAGAACCATATCAAGATCAACTTGAACAAGAACAAAAAGAACAAGAAGAATAAAGAAATAAGAGCAATAAGAACAACATGTTAAGAACAAGAGAAACACAAATAAAAAGAAGAACAAGTACAAGAACAAAAAGAGCATTATAGCTACAATAATAAGAACAATAACAATTACAGGAGAAGGAAAAAGAACATGATCAAGAGCAAAAATATCAAGACAGGAAGAACAATAACAACTACAAGATCAATGAAAAAAACAATTAGAAAAATAACTATACAAGAATAAAAATATTAAAAACAACATGAACAAAAACAATAATGAAAACAATAATAACAACAAAAGTAACAACAAAACAGTAACAACAATTAAAAAAGCTAGACCAAGAACAATAATAAATAGAATGCTAATACAAATGAAAAATTATTAATCAATATAGTTTATAAATTAATAAAAATAATCATACTATAATTATTATTATTATTATTATTATTATTGTTATTATTATTATTATTGCTACAAAAATGATAGAAATACAATAGTAAAGAAACATTTAGTGAAAGTTGACCTATTTCAATTAATAATATATAAATTCTAAAACAATTGTAATTAATTACAAAAAAAGTTTTGATTTTCCTGCTTACTGGTCACGATATTATTTGCGAAATAGTTGAAACATATCCTTATAATTATTTAATTGAAGTTCAGCGTGTTTGATAAATCCATTTTGACAAGGTCAATAATGGAAACGGGGAAGTTGTATTAATTGATTTTACATTAAGTGAACAATATGAACTAATTATTAAGATCATTAAGCTTCCTGAAATATGTTTGTCTTTTATGGATGGTAATCCCGAGAAGCCTTTGTTGACACAAGGATTAGAACCCTTAATAATTAATTTTCATTTTGAAAGTTCTGCTCAAGAAGTAAGTACCTATCATGACTAAGTCGATAAAAATGTCAACAGTATATATTTGATAATTATGCCTGCATATAGGTCAATTTGTGTAGAACTATTTGACGTTTTTATTTTGCTCTATTTTTAATCAACAACCTTGAAACTATCCTTAAATTTACATTTCATCGTACCTAAATTAGACATTAGAGTCATTTTAAAAGAATAATCAACATTGGGCAAATTTCGTTAATTAAATATTCAAATTCAATGTTCATTTTATATTAAAGTTGCATTCATTATTGAAGATTTGCATTTATTTCCGGCCATCGATTTCCTGTTTTTTAGTTCGTATTTCGAATTATAGTGTAATATGTTAATTATTTTCGACTGTTTTAAGACAGTGCAGTAAAAATTGCAAGACAACGTAGTAAATATTGTAAGACAGTATGGTAAAAAATGTAAGACAATATGGTAAAAATTGCAAGACAATTCAGTAAAAATTGCAAAACAACGTAGTAAAAATCGCAAGTCAACGCAGTAAATATTGTAAGATAGTATGGTAAAAAATGTAAGAGAGTATAGTAAAAATTGCAAGAAAATGCTATAAAAATTGCAAAACGATGCAGTAAAAATTGTAAGACAGTATGGTAAAAAATGTAAGATAGTATGGTAAAAATTACAAAACAATGCAGTAAAAAATTGCAAAAAAACGTAGTTAAAATGCAAGTCAACGCAGTAAAAATTTAAGACAGTATGGTAAAAAAGGTAAGACAATATAGTAAAAGTTGCAAGACAATGCAGTAAAAATTGCAAAACGACGCAGTAAAAATTGTAAGACAGTATGGTAAAAAATGTAAGGCAGTATGGTAAAAATTGCAAAACAATGCAGTAAAAATTGCAAACCAACGTAGTAAAAATTTAAGACAGTATGGTAAAAAATGTAAGGCAATATAGTAAAAATTGCAAGACAACGTAGTAAATATTGTAAAACAGTATGGTAAAGAATGTAAGACAAAATGGTAAAAATTGCAAAACAACGTAGTAAAAATCGCAATTCAACGCAGTAAATATTGTAAGATAGTATGGTAAAAAATGTAAGAGAGTATAGTAAAAATTGCAAGAAAATGCTATGAAAATTGTAAAACGATGCAATAAAAATTGTAAGACAGTATGGTAAAAAATGTAAGTCAGTATGGTAAAAATTGCAAGACAATGCAGTAAAAATTGCAAAACAACGTAGTAAAAATGCAAGTCAACGCAGTAAAAATTTAAGACAGTATGGTAAAAAATGTAAGACAATATAGTAAAAATTGCAAGACAACGTAGTAAATATTGTAAAACAGTATGGTAAAGAATGTAAGACAATATGGTAAAAATTGCAAGACAATACAGTTAGAATTGTAAGACAAGAAGGTGAAAAATGTGAGACAATAAAGTAAAAATTGCAAGAAAATATAGTAAAAATTGCAAGTCAATGCAGTAAAAATTGCAAAACGACGTAATAAAAATTGTAAGACAGTATGGTAAAAAATGTAAGACAGAAAAGTAAAAATTGCAAGACTATTTAGTAAAAATTGCAAAACGACACAATAAAAATTGTAAGACAGTATGGTAAAAAATGTAAGGCAGTATGGTAAAAATTGCAAGTCAATACAGAGAAAATTGTAGAATTAAGTTTCCTTCAAAATGAAAATAAAAAAATAAATAATAAATCTATTATTAAAATGAAAATAGACAAATAATAAACTACATTATATTTTAAACTATATTGTTTAAAATATTTTGAATGTTAGAGAATATCTTAAATTCTACAAAATCAGGGCCGTACAAAAAAATTGCCCCCAGGGGCTCTAAATTTTCGCAAATTAATCCTGTTTGGATTTGCAACCATCGCAATAACTTGAGGCACACTCATTTCTAAATAAATGTTTAAAAATTCAACTCTAAACGAGACTATAAGCTTTAATTGAATTAAAAAGTCCTTTTTCTGCATGCCTCGTCGAGAATTGAACTCATGCTTTTTTAATGCCACTGGTCAGTAAGAGCCTCAAGTTCGAAGCTTAACAGATGAAACGTTCTTGGCATCGATATCTGTCGTTAATCTGAATAATTGAAGAGATTCCGCAGTCTAGCTCTAGGACCAATAACATGCTGAGCTCTGGGACGGGCGCGAGTAGAATTTGCGCATGCGCCGCGTTACCAGGCGCCCATTGGTCCACGTCTAGCGGAACGGCGCAAGACGGGTTGCCGTCCCGACTTGGTGGGGCAACCAAGAAGCTCTCTGGGCGCAAACAAGAGGGTCCACCTTTCGGGAAAAGTAGCCGATGTCGAAGACGTCGCGACGGAGGCGGGCAAGTTTGCTCGTTCATCCGCAACATTCGCTCTAACTGTGCAATTAAAAAACAGTGCTTTTCGTGACTCTCTACTCGCCAGGAAAATTCGGTTCTTCGTGATTCTTGTGACTGTGTCTTTCTTTTAGTGACTCCGGGTTCAGGGGAAAAAAAACCCTCAAGGTACGGACGACCTGTTGCTCCCTGACCCATACAAGAAGATGGAATTTTAAAAATTAATCCTCTATCGTCTATGATCGCGATAAAGTTTTGAAAATTAATTTTTACGGTGTAATTTTTTTTCTTTTACCTCTTTTGCACAAAGAATGATGAAATTGTTGCTGAAAGGAAAAAAAACTAATAATTTTTTTTAATCCAAACTTTTTAAATACGATTTTTTAATTGCAATTTTTTAATCATTTTTGTTTAGTGTTATAAATATTGGTATAACCAAATATTTTCACACAGCAAAAATATTTTCAATTTCTTCGAAGACAATTTTCTTTAATGGACCAATGACCATTTTTTTCGATTGGAATTTTTGTTGAATTGATATTTCTTTAATCACAATTTTTTACTGCAAATATTTTATTACTGTAAGAATTCTTTTGTTGCGAAAAATTCTCCCCATTAATTCTAAAAGAAATTTGGAAATATATTTAAAAATCATTGAAATTCTTATCACTGTAACAAAAAAAAGTATTCATATGGATCAATTTTTTTTATACATTTTTTCCAGTTCAAGAATAAAAATTTACATGTTGTTAAAACAAAAAAAGATTGAAAAACATGTCGAAATTGAATATTGCACTTATTTAAACATCCGTTTATTTAATTTAATTGAAATATTTTTAAATTATTTGAATCAAAATTCAATTAATTTAGTTTTTAAATTGTTTTAATCAAAACTCAGTTTTAATATTCAGACTCTTGTTTTTGAATGTTATTAAATTTATAAGAAAATATCGTTTCTGATACGTTTTTCTCCACCCGAAGACGGGGAATCCCCCGCCCCGAATATAGGCAACCCGCTCATCGCGTGTAGGTTTCTGTGATTCCCCGAATTATATGGGTGTTTCTTTTTGAAAAATTTAAAAGATATGCTGATTTTCTTTAATAAAATGAATACCTTTTTATAAAAATAAACTACTAAATACAAACAGATAATAAAAATAAATAAATAATAAGTATAAAAGTCGACAATTAGCAAAAAAAAAACACTAAAAGTTTGTAAAATGAGAAATTAAAATATCGGCGATGAGTAAAATTTTATTTTTACTAATAAAGTTTATTAATTTGAAAACTATTGATTGTTTATAACAAACGATTAAAATGTCGATAAATAATGATAAATTTTACCAAAATCGATAATAAAAAATTTAAGCAATTGATAAAAAATTGAAAAAAGTAATAAAAATTACAGAAATTCATAAAAAGTTTTAAAAAATTAATAAAAAATGTAAGAAATTAATAAAAAATTAAAAAAATGAATAACAAATTTAAGAAATTAATAAATTTAAATTAATAAAAAGTTTAAAAATTTAATAAAAATGATGAAAAATAATAAAAAATGGCAAATCAGTAGAAAAGAGTCACAAATAAATAACAAATTGGTTACACGTATGATATAATTAAGAAGAAATTATTAAAATTGTAATAATAGGTGGTTGTCTTAAAACAAAACATCATTTTCACTTCTAAATTATTAAAAATGCATAATTATTAACAAATAATTACAATGAACTGTTATTATACAATACTAAAATAAATACTTTACATGAAAATATAGTAATTCTAAATATGTTTCATTAAAAAATCAAAATTACTTATAATTTGTATAATTAATAAAATACAATTTAAAAGAATTAGGTTTAAATTAATATTTTTATTTATTTATATGACAAACAAAAATTATTATTATTATAGTTTTGAAGTTCTTTGGCTTTAAGGTCATAATTTGGCTATTTTTAAAAATTTCATTGAAATAAAATTTTGAATTGTTTATTTATTTATTTATGTGACAAACAAACATTATTATTAATATTATTATTATTATTATTATTATTATTTTTAAAAATTGTATTAAAATAAAATTTTAATAAAATTTCTTGCAGATTAAATACTGATGATAAAATTACCAATTCCGATAATTAAAGACTTTTTTCATTAATTAGTTTTAAGAGACTGAAGTTGATCTTGAATTGTGTTTAAAATTTTAGCTGTCCTTTGTCTTATGGATTTGCACGTGATGTTAAAATTTCCTCATTGACACCCTTGATTGTGTCTTATCCTAGATTATAAAATCTTAATCAATACTGGTGTACGTGCAGGTGAATGCCACTTATAAAACCCAGAATCGAACTCTATATATCTACAGATTCCCCTTCTCGAAGTTTCTATAGGTTGTTTCTTCTTGTACTTCTTTTCTGTTAAAACTTATAAACAATAACTTTTACTCCAATTTAAATTATTGTTACATTATTAATAATTATTTACTGTGAAAATAATCATTTTTATTACAAGTATAACATGATAAAAACGAAATAATAATAATGACAATAATAATAACAACAACAGTAGAATAATAATAATAATAATAATAAAAATAATAACAATAATAATAATAATAATAACAATAATAATAATATTAATAATAATAATAATAATATGAATAATATAATAATAAATTTAATGACTACCTAAAATAATATTAAAATTATTTCAATGTAGCATCTAACCTCGATGAGATATCTTACAATTCACAATAGAGCCGCTCTTATTGCTAGTAAAAATAAAGTAACTCACGATAAGACCTTTTACAAAATGGCCTTTTACAATGGAGACGATCATAATAGTATCACTCACAATGGAGTTTTTCACAATAAGACTGCTTTCATAAGATTCTTTTGCAATAAAGCCTCTTGCAATAAATCCTTTTTCAATAAAGCCTCTTTCAATAAAGCCTCTTTCAATAAAGCCTCTTTCAATAAAGCCTCTTACAATAAAGCCTCTCATA
>WNHD01005613.1:0-10026 GCA_011057455.1 Ganaspis sp. Gsp50 | reverse complement strand
GCCCTCGTCTACCACTTGTGCTACAAACATCAGTCTCGCAAATAAAAGACAAGCTTTAGCCACTAGATGCTTAATATACTATTGTTTCTTAATTACTTTCAAGTTTTTAATTATCTTAATGTCCTTCACGTTTTAAATGTTCTTCAGGTTTTTTATGTTTTGAAAGTTTTTCATGTTTTTTTTTTTGAATGTATTTTCATGTTTTTTATTTTTTAAACGTTCTTCAGATTTTTTATTGTAATGTTTTTCATGCTTTTTATGTCATCGATTTAAAAAATAAATAGTCTTATGGAATAAATGCTGTTGGAGAACTTTTGTTGCAAAAATAAAATGGAGATGTAATTTGATACGATCAATTGTAATTTTCGATAATGAAATGTATTTGGAAAATCGACATCCCTGGGGAGAAGAAAAGGCGATGAAAATGATGAGTCAAAGATGGTGCTTTTAACTCGAAACCAACTTTGTTCTCCGTTATTTCACATCACCATTGGGAAAAGGTAGACAGACGATACTTGCATTCGAGTAAAAACCTTTATTGAACGGGATATCGACTAATATAGGTAGACACGTGAAAGAGAAGACGACGTGGCCAAAGAATGAGAAGACAAGACTTCCCTCGGGTACTATATTTATTTTTCATAACTCTCCCATTCAGTTTGCACCGTACTCCTTCGATTTGAATTTTCCTTTCCTTTATTTTGCTTCATCTTTACCATAAATCTTCTCAAATAATGGTAACCGAATTTTTCCTTCAAATTAAATATTCGTGTATTAAAACCTTTTGTTCAACGCTACGGGAATAAGAAAGAATGTAATTAATACAAAGCTTTCTAATTTAGTGTGAAAATGCAATTAATACAAAGCTTTCTAATTTAGTGTGAAAATGCAATTAATACAAATCTTTCTAATTTAGTGTGAAAATGCAATTAATACAAAGTTTTCTAATTTAGTACAAAAGTTTAATTCATACAAAGCATTTGAACATAATACAAAATTTTATAATTTAAGACACAGTTTTTTAATGTAATACAAAGTTCTTTGATGTAATACAAAGTTCTTTAAATTAATGCAAAATTTTCTAATTAATACATTTTATAATTTAATATAAACTTTTTTAATTCAAGGTTCTTGTAAGAAGATGCAAAAACATAATTATCGTGTATTCAAAGAAGTGAAGAGTTACAAAATTTCCTTTTCAGGAAGAACAAAAAAATTGTGATGAATGAATTTGCTGGAAATTTGAATTTTCGTTATTAATTTCATGTAATAGAAATCTTAGAATGCGGTAATTACAACTTCTGTTATTAATTTTCTAACTGTAATGTATTGTAGACAAGTTTGTGCTCGACAATAGAAATTGTGTTCCGCAATATTAAATACGTGATTAATAACATAAATATCTAATTAACAATGTTGCAAGTTTATGAAAAAGCTTTAATTAAATATACCATCTAACAAGATTGTTTATCTACAAGCAACTTGAATAATTGGTTAAAGAAAGAAAAAGAGTTTTATAAAAGCTCCTCTTATATCAGCTAACTACAATGTTGAAAAAAATTAATATTTTAAAAATCTCATTCTCATATTATTCGCTAATTTTTTTTCTCTTTGTTTAACTCTTAGTCTCCACTTACTGTTTTTAATTTCCGTTCTGATTTTCATTTTCATTCTCATTCTTATTCTCATTTTTATTTTCATTCTTATTCTCATTCTCCGCATTCCCATTTTTATTCCCATTCTTATTCCCTTATACTTTTATTCTTGTGCTCTTATTGTGATTTTCTTGTTTATTATTCTCACTCGTATTTTCTTACTCACGGACTTTAAAAAAAAAGCGTTGCTTTAAACTCATTTTCAAAAAACGGATTAAAAATGTAAGTTACATTGAGCGTGCTGGATCTATAAAAACATGAATTATAAGCAAAGGGGAGCATTTCTTTGAAAATAAAATTAAAGGATTTAATAGAAAAAGGAATGTTAAGGATTTAATACAAAAAGGAATGTTCAAGAATAAAGCGCCGACGCAAAAACTGTCTTTTGTTACTGTAACCTCTTTTCCGGTGGGATTACCGGATCAAGAGATTCCGATAATTCCGGAAAGATTCTCGTCTGGGAAATCGGAGTAGAAATAGAAATAGTTCTTCACAAGCCTGACGGCAATACGCATTTGACTCACGTGCCTCTCTGAAGCCGGAAATCAATCGGCTCTCTCGAACGAATTCGAACATCCTCCCGAATGAGTTGTACCCAAGCCGGAAATGGAAGCTTCGTACTTCGTGTTTACTCGTTGCCTCAATATCAAACTATACTTCGCGAATGTACAACTATAATGTTTTGTAAGCACTCTTGCAATATAATACTACATTCAGACTGTTACTTTTAAAAATGTAAACACTAAAAAAATACCAGAAGGTACTTTAACAATTTTTCACCTTCTATTGGCTTTGGTATCCATTTCAAACAATTTCCTATTTTTCGTAAACTAGTGCTGCAAATGTATTTTTTCATCCGCAAGAATAAAAGGTGTTTTGAAACGCAGAGTTTATTAGTTTGAACGTTTGTAATTTAAGCACCTCGACGGAATGAAAAATATTATAAACAACTTTTTATAAAAGTGAAACAGAATCTGAATGATTGAAAAACGAATGGAGAATGAAAACTAAAAACAGTATTTTAGAGTTGACAACTGAAATGTATTTTAGTTGTCAATTTATTTATTTTCACATTGTAGTGTACAATGTTCGTACAGAATTTTTAAAAAAGCAAAAGTTGCTTCGCATCCGGAGATTTGAGATTGGGGAAAGTTAAACCGATTGTAGAAAGCAGAGGGAGAATTTCTTAATGCAGAATAGAATGATTCGAGTGTGAAATAATACGAGACATTCGTGAATAAAATACCTGTCGGTACATATTCATACATGAGGATATAATACGAGCACATGGGTCGTCGGAATCACAGTGTCAGAGTATTATGGGTAAATCCTGTATTTTATTGGACGACCATATAAATCAAAAGCTTCAGCTAGTCAAATATTGGAAGCTTTGCATAGCCCAATACGGGAACGAACGTTACTGCATGATGTACAAAATGCAGATGGGGTTACTCGTTCTATTTTCACCGTACTATGAGCAATCTCATATAGAAAAGTATGGGGAATATTTATTACCTTCGAATAAAACAGGACGTCAACACCCATCACATACTTTTTATGATTGATATTTACAGATAAAGTTTGAAAAACAAAAACTTGGTTATTATTGTCCTCAAAAGTAATTGTTTTTTTAAATTATTTTTTCATGACATCATGACAAATGCAATATTCAGCACCTACAAAATGGTTTTTACTATAGTTGTTTACAAGAAATAGAAATAAACAGTTACAAATTGTTTTAAATATATTTGTAAACAAATTGCAACAAATAGTTACAAATAGTTTTAAATATGTTTTTAAATATATATTTTCAAGGCAATTAGTATAAACAATTATTTTTATAATTAAAAAATAACATAACCGGATAACATAAAAATAACATAACCGGATAAATATATTGTATGACTACAAAAATATCAACAACTTAGTTTCACGTGCTAAAAGCCCAAAATGTATATTCTTTGTCTAAACTCTGTATTTTCAATTTTTTATTTTGAACTTAAGTTGTTAAATGTTGTTTACTTAATCTCACTATTTGAAGATTGGAAAATTGTTTGATCCAATAATGTGTCTTCTACTGAACCTCATCAGTGGGAATTTAAAAAGGAGATTGTCTGACATAACAATGTTTTGTCTACTGAATCTTACGTGTCAGAATTTAAAAACTGCAAATGTCTGTTTCAAACACTGCATTTTCTGCGCAATCTAACATATGTAAAGTTTCACAATATCAAAATGTCTGAATCAATTGAACTTTTCTACTAAATCTTAATTTATCAAGAAAAATGTAATGTCTATCTGAAAAAAGCATTTTCTACTGAATCTTAGCTACAAAATTAGAAAATTTTATTGGCTGACAAAAAACAATAGTATCTATACTAAATCACAACTGTAAAAATTGCTTAAAATTGAATAATTGAATCGTTTGAGAAATATAGATTTTTCTGCTAAATTTCAACTATAAAAATATGCAAATTTTTTTGACCTAAAATGTTATTTTCTATTTAATATTATATATGTAAAAACTTGAAAACTGCATTGTCTGATGATACACAAATTGTTCTACTGCAGCTTGACATTAAAACAAAAGAAGCTGTATCGTCTGACTGAACACGAGATTTTCTACTGAATCTGAATATTAAAACGTAAAAAACTATATTGCCTGATACAACATGGGAGTTTCTACTGAACGTGTGCATTAAAATGTATAAAAACTGCATGTCTGACACAACGCACTTTCTTCTACTGAAACTGGATATTCCAAAGTATAATAGCTGTATTGTCTGACGCAACACTGGTTTTTCTACTAAATATCGACAATAAAAGAAGAAAAGCAGTATTGGCTTTTCAGTAATACAGTTTTTTCTACTGAATTTCGACATGGAAAAGTAGAAAATCTGTGTTGTCTGACGCGGATTTTCAGATTTTTACAGTCTGACGTCTTTTCTACTAAATCTTAACATTAAAAGTGGAAAATCTAGATTGGCTGATACAACGCAATTTTTTCTACTGAAACTGTACATTAAAATGTACAAAATCTGTATTGTACTTACAAAACACGAGTTTTTCTACTGAATCTCAAAATTAAAAAAAAACTGTATTGGCTGACGTAATACAGTTTTCTCGATTTTCGATGTTGTAAAGTAGAAAAAAGTTATTGGATGGAACAATACACAGGTTTTTCTACTGAATCTCAATACTAAAAGGTAGAAATCTGTATTGGCTGATGCTACACCTTTTTTTCTACTGCAAATGGGCATTAAAAAGCATAAGAGTTGTATGGGACGACGCAACACGGTTTTTTCAATCGTAAAACTTTAATTTGTTGAAAAGCTGCAGTGGCTGACTCAACAAAGTACATTCTACTGAATTTCAGCTATAAATTAAGAAAATTGATTGGTTTAATCGGTACGCTTCTTTTAATAATTATGTTACCTGTAAAAATACCTATAAAATCGTACTGATTATATTCACATTATCTTCTTTCATGAATCTAATTTAAAGATTTGATTTACCATCACGAGTTCAAGTTTTTTCTTAAGTTATTTAATAAGTTAGTAATAAGTTTATTAAGAAGTTATTAATAAATCCATTAATAGGTTATTAACAGGTTCATTAATAAGTTATTGATAAGTTTATTAAGAAGTTATTGATGAGTAAATTAAGAAGTTATTGATAAGTTTATTAAGAAGTTATTGATAAGTTTATTAAGAAGTTATTAATAGGTTTATTAATAGGTTATTAATAATATTCACTATTCTTTTTTCATTATAAAATTGTGTACGATTACTTTTAAAGACTACAAAATTTCGAATTTGCAATGATTTTCAAAATTGCTGCAACAAATGAACTTTCACGTGTTCATTAAGTATAAAATTATAAAATGCAAATGAAGATTTTCCAGCGTAAAATTAACATATGCAATATTAGACAACAAGAATAGAATACACCTTCTTGCACACAGGAAAATGAGGCAGACATTTGTAATTAACGACACACTTGTTAAAAATTAGATTAAAACAAGCAAAGATTCAAATCGCTCTTAAAAATATTAAAGATAATTTTTAAACTCATCGTCCATGAAAAAACTATTCTTTTCGAATCTTCCATTGATTGGGACAGTTCTGTAAAACTATTAGCTTGCTTATGTTGGTTTTCTGCGTCAAAATGAGTAGAAATGTAATTTGATGCAGGAAGATTCGCTCATAAAGTTCTTCCTAATTTTGAAAGCGTCGTTATCGCGAAAGTGTAGAGAATAAAGGGATTCTCTGTTTCAGCGGGTTCTGCATTTCAGGGCGGCTTAATTTCATAATACCACGCAAATACTGGCGGCGGCGTCGTTGCTGCTGGAAACACTGGGTGTTAAAAAGGAGAAGGTGTAGGAGATGCGAGAGGATGGAAGCAACGGGACAAGGGAACTATGAGAGGAGGTTAACGACGCTGTTTTTTCTTGTTTGGGTAACTACACCGGACCCGTAGCATTAGCCAAGTAATTATTAAGAAGGGTACAGGGGCGGAAATGCGTTGAATAAGCCGTGGCTCTACTGATGTCGAAGAACAACAGAGCAACCTGGGTTCAACGAAAAAGAGAAGATTATACTCGTGCTTGTTGAACCGTCGAGCTCTACACAAAGAAAAATGTTCACTCCTATCTCATGATTTCATTAGAAGCATAATTCTTCATGAAAACTTGAGAAAATCTTGCCTTCTGACTATTATAATCATCAGCAGATCTACCATCTCATTAACTAAATTTTCCTCTATTTGACTTTTTACTTATCTCACCACATTGTTCTGATAACTAGGTCTTAAATCTGTATTTTACGCTCCAGGCAACTGAAAATACTGCTTTTCTTTTAGCTATTTTTGTAATTAGTTTAATTTTAGGACTTTCAGCATTTGTGAAAAGAATGTAAAAGCAAAAGTAAAAGAAAATAGGAGCGAAAGTAAACAAAAGTAGAAACGAAAGCACAAAAAAAGTAGAAGCGAAAGTCAAAAAAGAGTAGAAGCGAAAGTAAAAAAAGAGTAGGAGCAAAAGTTAAAAAAGAATAAGAAAAAGTTAAAAAAGAATAAGCAAAAGTCAGTTTTCCAATCCTGCGAGAGGATAGTGAAAATAGTTGTAAAGACGTCAAATCGCAGAGTAGAGAAATCAAACTATAGTCAGACATATTCCTAACGCCCGTTTTTTATTTCTCAATCTACATTTTGTTCTATTTTCTACAGTTGAAATGCAAGCTTTAAATACACGTTTTATTAAACTCTCAACTTTCATTAAAAACCCGAAGCTATAAAATTTACAAATGGACAAAAAATATCGAAAACTGAAGCAAATTGCGAGGATTAGCAAAAGCCATTAGTTAATAAGCATCGCTACTCAAAATTCTAAAAGAGCTTTTAGAACTTTCAGTGCTTTTGAGAAATTGATTTACTTGACGTATTAATCAAAATGGAAGAAAAGTTTAAAAATATCGAGTTTTTAGTTTTAAATTTAAAACGAGATTTGTAAGGATAGAAGAGAGAGTTTCTCAGCTGAGTACTTTTCTTTTTAGACGACTCACATAATATACTACATATAGCAGTCTGTCCAGTAACAAACTGCTTGCTGGCTTCCCGCCGACCGGAAGCCGCACAGATGAGCGTCGTGCGCGTGACTTACTTCAAATCGCAGCAAATTGACTTTCTATCGAACTGCCTTCAGATCAGGAAAACTTTTTATATCGATCGACATTGCTAAACAGGTCTTGCAGGTGGGTAAAATAATTCCAAAGAACTCCGAACAGTAAATACTTGATAATATTTAATCATCGCAATGTAAATTTTGAAACTCAATTTTTTTTAACATCTTTAATTAAAAATTAAATAATCTCCGTGCAAAGTTTTCTACACATTTTTTTAAATCTAGATAACTCGATTTTTACAATTTTTATTAATTAGTCATTCAGAATTCAGAATCAATTCATTCAAAATTATTGGTATTAATTATTAATTATTAGAATTATTAGTAATTAAAATTCAATATTTAATACTAATTTAATAATTAACTTTTCTTATTAATAATTATCATTTTTCAGTTATTAGTATTTTTTATAATTATTATAAAAATGTGCTTTCGTTGTTTAAAGAATTGATCTCTTTATTCAAAACCATAAGTGCTCGAAAGACCTTTATTTAATTATTGCAAGATTTGTAAATTCTTTCCAAACTTCAAGAGAAATTACGGTGTTCAATAATTGTAAAAAACTTCTTTTTGTGGAAAATATTAAATTTGATCTCTCGGTGTTCCATAATAATCTTAAATGATCGATTCTATAGATTATACAATATTAACCTTGTGATTGAATAATATTTATGGCTGCTATAATGTTGATCGATATTTACATACATCGCAGGAGTATATCCAGAAGGGATTATCTATGATTTCATACAGTAGTAGAGCCCTTAAGGCATGAATTGTGTAACGTGATTTATCCGTTGAAAGGCTCAATTCCAGAATATCAGGACATGTAAATGGAAATGGTGCCAAATTTGAAATTCGCTGTAATATTCGCGGCAATATTCACTGCAATCTGCTTTAATGCATTAATGGAAATTAAACTGATTGAAGTACTTTGTTGAAAACAATCTGTTTTCAGTGTATTTCAACATTATTAATGCTACCTAATTCATGTTATTAACTCATGGCAATTTTGAGAATCGAATCCGAAATGCTTCAGTGAATCGATTGCGAAGAGTTCGAAATCAAGTAGGGATTGAAATTAAGAAATTTACTGATGAATCAATGGTGATCAATTTTTTATATAGGATTCAGGGTATTTAAGATTATAATTTTTTAAAGAATCAAAGTAATTAAAAACCAAAATTATTGAAAAATTCGAGTTATTATAAAATCAAAATTTTCGAGAAAACCAGTTATTTAAAAATCATAATTTAATCAAATCATAGTAAAATATCGAATTTATTTAATTTATTTATTTATTTTATTTATTATTTAATGCCAAAGTCATTAAAAACTCGAATTTATTAAAAACCAAATTTAATAAAAAATCAAAGCTATTAGAAGATCATAGTAGTTATAGAACAAAAGTTAGTAGAGAATCATAGAAATTATAAAACAATAGTTAGTGAAGCATCAAAGTTATTAAGAAACTTATTTTAATTATTTTAATTTACTAAAAAATCAAAGTAAATGAATTTAATAAAAGAAATTACCAAAGAAACTGAAATCAAAATGTTTAAATAAAGTCAGATTAATTTAATTAAAAGAAATCAAATAAAAACGACAAAAGAAGTCTTTGGAATCTACAATTAAATAAATTGATTAACAGTAAAGCGACTATTAAACTATTGGCCTGATTTTTAAAACTTTGGTAGCCTGGTATCCTTGAAGGAAAGCACCCTCCGTAGCACCGGAAGTGGATTTTTCTTTTTGCAAGTTGCTTTTCTGGTTTGTAGCCAAGCGCAGCTTCTTAATAATGCATTTCTCTTGAATCAGAGCCAGACTGATAATTTCAGCGAACTTTAAGATATTTCTTAAGAAGTACCGCAATGTATGAAAAATGAGTTAATTCATAAATGCGCACCTGTAATTTTTTACTTAGCCTCTCAAAAAATCAACATTTCAAATTACTTCAAACTTGTAACCTTTTTATTAGACTTTTTATTAGGCATCGTTTTTCGATAGTTCCAACTTTTAATCATTGAGTGCCAAACTTCAGAACTTGGAGTTTTTTCAACTTTTTCTCTTTTTTTTTAAATTTTTTTTTCTTATTTGGTAACTAAGTTTTATTGTTGTAATAAATTTTTAAATTTGTAATATTTTTGTACAAACAGTTTTTTTAATATTCAATTTTTTTCAAAAAGTGCATTTTCAGTAAGTGGATTAATTTTTATTCTGAGAGCTTAGAAGGTGAAAATTAATTTTTCAAAGTGTAGAACTTTGTTTTTTACTTCCTTTGATATTGCAATCTCATTTAATATTTGATTTGTTGTTTTCAATTTAACATTTGGAATCTATTCTCTTTAATCTATTTTTTTCGATCAATTCTCTTCAATCCATTGTTTTCAATCTACTTTCCTCAATCTATTCCTTTCAATATATGTGTACTTCCTCATGAAAAGGGCCCACTTTGTCGGTTTTATTTTAAGAGGTATTCGCAATTTTCTAAAAAAATTTCAAATTTTCGATTTTTTTTTATTGCTGAAAAACAAAATATAAAATGTGCTCTTTCGAATCATGTATTTATTATAACTTTGTCGTAATGAAAAGCACGTAAAAATCTTATTTTTATTTTTTAATTAACATGGGAACTAATAGAAAACTAGAACTTTAAACTCGTTTTTCTCGAAATTAGGTTTTTGACACTTCCAACTT
>WNHD01005612.1:0-10026 GCA_011057455.1 Ganaspis sp. Gsp50 | reverse complement strand
AAATAAAAAGTAACCTGATGGTAATAAATTATTTGTTCCCGTCAAATCGATAAGTTTATCATTGTTTATAACAAATATATCCCACTATTAAAATCTGCAATTTTCAAATTTTGGCCGACTTGTCATCAATAACACCTATATGAATTATGAACTTGATGGTCATAAATTTTTCTTTTCTATTAGGGATCCCGTACTATTAGTATCTGTAGCATGTTTATTGTGATTTTCAGATAAGGAACAATTTTTTAGATCACTTGTTTGTAATTTCTTGGCATTATTTAAAGTCGTGTAGTATTTTTTGACACGATTTTCTTCTTTTTATCTTTAATTTCAATTTTTACATGATCTCTTATATCTGGATTCTGATTTAACATTCTGACGAGATCCTCAATTTTATTGTAGACATCATGCCCCATACACTATCTCATCTACATCATTATTACTTTTATATGTATACATAAGGTAGTTTATATTTTTTAAGTATATTCTCACCATCTATATTTAGGTCTTTGCTAGCTTGGTATATTTTTCCCTAGATGATTTAGTGTCTGACGATATTGTCATTAAAGCTATAGCGTTTTCGATTTTGTCTGGATCATAATTTCCTATATGTAAAAATGTACGAGGAAATTGGATGTCTGTAAGAGCAACAACCAATCGTTCATTTAATCGAATTTCGTGAAGTAGTTGTGTAGTGAAATGTGCAGTAGTGTATATATTTTATGCTACTATTACTAGATAAAACTAAGCAAGTTAAAAACTAAGTTTTTATCATATTTCTTAAGGATACTTATGTATGCTGCTCTAGCATTTTCCAATGTTACCGCTGAAGGTCGCATTTTTGTAGCCAAATATTGTGAGTTATTATACGCACTAACAATTTGTTGGAAAACATCTATGTACCGATGTGTATATGATGTTAGTTTTTAAAACTTCAAAATGGCGGATCCAAAATGGCGGCCTATTTTTAATAATTTTACTGAAATTGCACGAAACTTATTACTCGGGGGTTTTTGGGGTTTCTGGCAACCAATATAATGTTAATTTTTAAATATTCAAGATGGCGAATCCAATATGGCGGCCTATTTTTGACAATTTTACTGAAAGCGCACGAAACTTATTACTCGGGGGTTTTTGGGGTCTCTGGCAACGAACATGATGTTAGTTTTTAAAAATTTGAAATGGATGTTCTAATATGGCGGCCTAATTTGGAAAATTTTACTGGAATCGATTGGAACTTTGTACTCGGGGGCTTTTGGGATCACTGATTACGAAACTGATGTTTTGTAATAGTCCACCATATTGGATCTGACATTTTGAGTTTTTAAAAACTAACATCTGTTAAGTAATCAGCGACCCCAATAACCCTCGAATACAAAATTTCAATCGATTTCACTAAAATTTTCAAAAATAGTCCGCAATATTGGATCCGCCATTTTTAATTTTAAGAAACTAACATCATATTCGTAATATTTATTGATATTTTAATATCAGTGACCTCAAGAACCCTCGAGTACTAAGTTTCGTGCGATTTTAGTAAAAAATTTTAAAAATAGTCCAACATATTGGATCCACCATTTTGAATTTTTAAAAACTAACATAATATTCGTAATCAGCAATCCAAAAAAACCCTGAATATTGAGTTTTGTGTCATTTCAGTAAGTTTTTTGGTAGAATACACTATAGTTCTTAATTACTAAGATTTTAAAAAATCGTCAAAACTGATTTATTATATTATTTAGATATTTTTTATTAGTCAAGTAATCTTAAAATGAACAATTGTTGTGTATACAGTGTACCGAAGGCTAGTAGGAAATTGTCTTGTTTTAAATTTGGATCCATTATTGACTTTATTATTCTAACTTCTATCATGACTAAGATTCGCATTTTTCCGGCAGTCAGAGAAAAGTCCAAAGTGACTAATTGTAAGATCTTTGTCATCGGCAATTAAGGGGTTAAGTGTTCCGTTAGGTTTTCAACAACAGCAGCTTCATGAGTAGGATCACGTACTACATGAAATCTTATATTGTGTTTCAATAAATATTGTTGAAACTCTTTCGCTACAAATTCTTTTCCTCTATCGCTCCGAATGCAAACAGGTGATCTGTTTTAACAAGAATAAGTTCAAAACATTTACAGATTTATTTTTAAGAGGTTCTACCCAGAAATATTTACGTAAAACATCATTTACAACCAGAAGATACAAATACTCGTCTTTGTAATTTCTTAAACTTCTTAAATCAACCAAGTCAATCTCCCAAAGATCGTCAATAATTGTAACATTATAAAAGGCGCGTAGGAATTTACATCTTGTTGGTGTGTGCAAATTTTAGGCATCTTGACTTTTTAACTAATCAACAACTTTGCTTCCAAGTATTTTACCACGTACAGAATTTGCAAAGTTTTTAACACCTGAATATGATGCCTCATGCGAGGGGTCAAAATATATTTTTTCTAATATGCTCATGAGTTTAAAAAAAATGAAAACCAATTACTTTTGTTTTTCTCTTCCTCTTTTTTTTTATACGATTTTTACTTCCACTTCTACTTCTTGCAATACCATTGTTAAGAATATAATCTTGCAAACGTTGTAAACGATCTCTACCTCTTTCATTTTCTGAAGAATCCTAGTCTTCCGTCAACAATGAATCCTGGCTAATAGTGTGAAAGTGGAAAATAAAAAAAAATATAAAAAAGGAAAAGAGAAAGATGGTGTTAATAAGTGAATAAGTGCTATGTCGCTAGTGAACAGAAATAAGAATTGCTTATAGACTAATCGTTAGAGACATTAGGATTAATATTGATTAAGCAAACGAAAGATAGAGGTGTTAGCGGAGAAGTGTTTATGTCATATGACAGGTTAAGCTCGGATGTGTTTATGCGTGCAAGATATTGGAGAATGAGTTTGGAAAGCATGGGTGGACAGTATGAAGAATTGTTTGGTATTTTATGAACCCTAGTCAGTACTCACAATATTATAAATCAGTAAATTATAATTCCCATAGAAACAACAAAAATATAAACAGATAGTTCCTTACCATATAAAAATGTATTGTTTGTATTACGATATTATATATCGTAAATTGCTGGGAATCATAACTCTCATCAATCAACTTTCATATACATCATTATCAGGTATATTGTGCCATGAATATTTTTATACTTTTAAAAATTCTGCTATTAGGATTGTTCATTATGTGGTCAACTTTTCAACATCCAAAGAATGTTTCGGGACAGCTTAAAGTGTAACTGCTAAAAACAAATGTGCACAACCGCGCTGCTAATAATTCCCTCTATTACTTCACCTGCAATTCGATTATTAATACCTACACTACCGGCCAGAATTGAGAGACCGACCCTTTTTTGATGAATGAAAAACGTGTTTAAGCATAAAAAGTATAAAGTATAAATTTTTTTCTTATTTTTTCCCTAATAGGCAATGAGATTTTGAGAAAAATGTGACCTAATTGAAGTTTTTTTGTCAATTTTTCTGTTGGATATATTTAAAAAAGTGGATTATCTTATTTTTAATAACGATTTATATAAAGAACTGAAGATATCACTCCTACGTACATCAAAAACCAAAAGTTAGTATTAAAGTTAATTAATATTATTTATTTCGTAATGTATTTTTTACTATTAGTGTTTAATAAGACATTGCTGCCGTCCTAATGAAGAAAGTCGGTACTTGCAATTAAAGAAGTTTCAAGATAGTTATTTAAAGAAACGCGTTCTTATCTATTAACACTAATATATGGAAGTTTTTAAAATAATTGCAGTTGTCACAGACTAATTAAGGTATGCTCTATTTTATGGTGCTAAAATTTTCTAAAAATTCTCATTTTTTATAAACAAAATGTCGATTACTGACAAAATTTAATTTTAAAATCTTTGAAATACTGGCACAGAGTCCGTACTTGCTAATACGCCTTGACTGACGTCACGATTCTAGATTCCGTACTTGCATTCTACGAATTTTAACATTAAAGTTATGCAAGTACTACCAAGGAAAGTTAATCTAGGACTGATTTCCTTGAGGCAAGAGTCAGTATTTGCTGTACGGCCCATCGACATCAGGTTCTTCAGTTAAATCAGACCACACTTCCTGGCAGTATGTGCAAATACGGACTATTTTGCAAGGAAAGTTCGAAACTACGTCATCATTTCAGTTAATTAATGGCTCGTACTGCTAACGTTTCTGCAAATACGGACCTTTTCAAAACGCCTTTTCGAAAATAGCCTAATTAAACACTAAATATTCTTAAAGTTAATTAATATTGTTGAATAATATTACCACAGTTAAATTCCTTTTTTCGTTACGAATCCAGTGATATAAAAACTCATTTTCGATAAAAAATATCGATTACCGAATTTCTTCATCAGGACGGCAGATTGTCCAACACGTTTGTAATGAAAATATAATAGAAATGAACAAAAGTTAACACATTTTCAACGTATTTGAGAGATATATTTTTTACAAGTCTATCTTCTATTGAAATATTTTTATATTATTCATATTATTTATATTATTTAATAATCAGTATTAACTGAAACAGACAATTTAGACAAAAACTTAATTAATTTGAATAAAAATAACCAAAGTTTTAACTTCAAAAGTTTCTTGACATTAAAACTACAAGGAACATCATCAAAATAAATATCAGGATAAATTTTAAAAACCAATTATTGTCATTTCTCCAGTTGAAAAGATAAACAAAAAAGTTTTGGCTTTCATAGTTCAGACGAAGGTAAAAACCTTAGCCACTTTCTGGAATAGTTTTTTTCCTAATATAAATAAAATAGGTTTCTCTCTCTAACCTACAAAATTGACTATTAACTATTCGAATAGGGACAATATTATTAATTAAAAATTTCTTTATAAACAAAATTCATTATACAATTCTTACTTCATTGGTTTCCTAAGTTAAAGCATACTGTAGCTGAATCGAATGAACGAACCGTCGATAATGCAACATATAATTGTCTATGATTAAACACGAAAAAAGTTACAATTTCAATACCAAAAAGTAATGTTTTATTTTTATCCGTGCCTATGATCAGAACTTAATACAGTAAACTATTCGAATAAAGAAAATATAATTAAATAAAAATTTTCTTACAAACAAAATTCTTGATACAATTCTTACTTCGTTGGTTTCATAAGTATACTCTAGCTGAATCGAATGAACGAACCCTCGATAATGCAGCATATAACTGTCTATGATCAAACACGTCCTTTCTTCAATCAATACCAATTATATGAAATGTCTTTCCCGGATCTTTATTTATAGTTATTGCAAGTGCCAATTTTATAGAAAACTATCTTCTCTTTAATGTAAAAGGATAAAAATTTTCGCAATACAGTGCAATTCGATGAATGAAAGCAATATTACCAGTGTATCACCTGTCAGTATTTTACATTTAATTACATGATTGGACCAATTTAAAACCAGTAACCTAGTACCATTGCATAAATCTTCATTAATGCTTAAGTTTCTTATGAGCATTACTACTGAATGTAATCTTAAAGGTAATTCATGTAGTGGAAAACTAGACGGAGACAAATAATTCAAATATTCTGGGAATATCACCTCATGGGCGTTTATTGTATCCCGATCATCAATACTGTGAATACTTTTGTACACTTTCTGCTTTTCATTTTTTAATAATTGTACAACACGTCTAATTATTTTATCCACGTCAATATTTCGTGTACCTGAAATAGCATGCACAGCTAGATCTTCAAACTTTTTATTTTTAATCAAATCACCATATACTTCTTTAGCAATATCTTACCTTGTTCTGTAATTATTTCAGGTAAATCTATACAATCCTTGACATCGTTAACTGAGCCGTGTCTTACTTTCAACAGAAATTCAATGAATTCCGTTTCCTCGGCCAATACACGCATGTTTTCTGATAATGAAAATTTCTTAATGAAAAATATTAATGAAAAAATTCTTAATAAAACTTTCTTTGAATTATAAATTTCATATGATGTTTCTTTTCAATGTTAACCTGCACGCTGGAATCTGTCAATGTTTGCCATATAGGGTAACACGTAAAGTGACCGACACCCAATCGATGAAATAAACTTTACTATTATAATTATACAACTATAACATATTTTGATTAAATATAGAAATATATAATTTGCAGAACAACGAAATGATATAATAAATGTTAACTTAATATGTTCCTATCAGTATATCAAAGAGATGTGTAAGATTAAAAGACATAAAGTTCTTCATTTGAAGTAAGATTTTCATTCAGAGAAAAATATAAAAAAATAATAAATTACAGCCTCTTTATTAGTTATAGAAAAGGTCTTTGTATGATATTATTTTCTATCAAAAATTTTTGTACTACTTTAATAATTTCTTCATATCAGTTGAAAGTTGCAAAAGGTGTCGTTTATTGATAGGTGACGATCACTCTATCTGTCACCCTAGAAAAATTCTGTTTAAATTAAATGTATCTATCACCTGTAGCCAGTAGGTTGCCGGAAAACATATATTTAGGCTTAACTGTTGGATTTGTCAAACGCCTGCAGCGTACAGGTTAACGTTTTTGAATTATTACTGAACATTTAAACACAAAATGACCATTAATAGTTAATAATTTATTTCCAAAGATGCTTTATATTATGCTTTTCCATTCAAGATGTATTATAGATCTTTATTGATTGAAAAAATGTGCCATTAATAATTAACATTGCTTTAAAAAAATACATTTATTTCAGAATTTCTTGAAAAACATAATTTTCAATTCTTATATTACTTCTCTGCCATCCTAAAATCCAATGATGTGAATGAACATACTCTAGAGAATGCTACATACAATTGACAATGATTAACATGGTCAATTGTATGTAGTATTCTCTTTTACACATCTTTTGTCAAATCTACAGCAGTTTTTTTAAAAGTTGGACCTTAAGCTTTATTTACAGTCATAGCAAAAGTCAATCTAATTGTCAATTGTCTTCTTTTAAATGTGAAAGGATAAATATTTTCGCAATAGAATGTTTCACGATGCAAATAAACAATTTTTTCATTTCTTTCATCCGTCAATATTCTACATTTTATAACATTATTCAACTAATCCAAAATTAATAACCATGCACCATTAAATAAACCTTCACTAATGCTGAGATTTCTAATAAGCATTACAACAGAATGTATTCGTAACCATAATTCATCCGGAGGAAAGTTAGGAGGTGAAAGAGTATTCAATTATTCTGACAATATTGATTCATCAAAATCGACATTAACACAATTTTCAGTAGAATTAATACTTTTATATATCCTTTCTAAATCATTATCTAATGATTCCACAACTATTTTATTTACTTTAGCAACATCTGCATTTCTAGGAGCTAAACTTGCACAATCAGATAATTCATTAAATTTTCTCTCTTTAATCAAATCGCCATAAACATCTTGAGCAATATCACTATGTTTTTCTTCAATTATAGATTCCGGTAGTTCAATATTATCATTCAAATAATTAATTTCACCGTTCCCTACCTTCAACAAAAAGTCTATAAATTCAGATTCTTCAGGTAATGCTCTTATATTATCAAAAAAGTTGAATTTAATGAAATATTTCCATAAGAAACTATTCTTAATAGATAAAATAATAATTTCGTTTCTGGTAGCTCGCTCTTTTATTTGTAAAACTTATCTAAAATTTCTTCCTAAAATAACTGTTTTACTGACGAATAATGCATTTGATCCCGTAATATCCCTTAAAGTTCTATCCATAATTTCTAAAACATATTTAGGAGCCATTGGTGCTTCATCCCAAATAAATACGTCAACATCATTAAGATATAAACCTTCTTTGAAATGGACTTTTATATTTGATGAAGAATCACTATATAATGGAACTGGTAATCTAAAAACCTTGGAAACTGTTGTGCCCTAAGGCAATAAAGTTGCTGCTTTCCTGTAAAAGACATTGCAAACTCGCTTTTTATTTCCCTCTTAATAAATGCCATAAAGTAATATACAAGAAAGCCTTTCCCGACTCTCCTGGACCATCAACGTAGATACATCGACTTGATTCTTTCTCAGAATCATCAATAATTTTTAATGCAAAGTCAGCAACATTTCTCTGTTGAACATTCAACTTTGCATACATTTCTTCATCTAATTCCCTTTCTTCTTCCAAATTTATAATATTATTTAAGTTACATGAGCTTTCAGCATAATCTGTATCCTCTAAACCTTCAAAATCTGTTAACTGATAACCTTCTTTAGAAAGCATAGCTTTTATATTAACGTAAGCTTTTTGCACAGCCAGAATTACCTCGCAGGTTTTTTTTATAATTTTCAGACATTTCTCCCTCAAATTCTTTCCGCAGTTCTTATGATTTCACTGGATGACAGTGAATGAAAATTCTCATGAATTATTGTCGAAGCAGCTGCGGTATCATCTACACAATAGCTTCTCGTAAACATAATCTAATATCTTGCATTTTCATAAAGAACCAGTATTCAGATTTGCATTACCTTCATTTGTCTGTTATTGACTTGTTTTGATAGTTAATACAAATTCAATTTGTTAACTTAGAAATTGAACACAATCATAAAAAATGGGTGATATCTCGGGGTCTAACAGAGTCTCATAGATGATTTTTTTTAAATGAAAGGTGAAAGAATATGGAATTTGATTATATGTGAAAACAGAAAATAAAAAGGGTCGAACTGTTAGAAAAAACAGATTGAAAATTTTATTTCACATTTTTATGTCTAAATTTAAAAATTAGATAATGAATAAAAAATAGATACTATAATGAGTAATTCACGTAAGATTCATTAAAATCAGTGTAAAAATGACGAAGATACAAATCAATGAAAAAAAGTTACACTAAAATTCGAACTGTTCTATCTCGCACAATTTTTAATATTTTGAAAAATCCTTTGGGTTCGAATTACCTCTAACGTAGAACTATAATTCCACAAAGTGATATTCAAATCAAAAGACTTAAAAAAATTACTTTTCTTTGACATGGAAAGACCCAATAATCACATTTTGCTCATCTGGTAAATGTGTTGGTAAACGATTAATACTATGACTTTTTTCCTTAAAGATTTACTTAAGAGTGACCATAAAGCCTCAACAGGTCCAACATATCTATTCTTCTCATAATGCTTTATTTTATCATTATTAATTTTAGATTCACCATTAACATTATTTTGTAATAACAATCGAAGCAGCATCATGACCTTCATAAATATATTTATATAAATATTTAACAGATTTTATGCTGGATACAAATTCCACATTGATATGAGAATTAAATAGTTGTAAAGAGTTGGAAAATAAGAAACAATATAACGATTATCAACAATATAAGCATTTGGCTTTTCAAAAATTTCACCGGTAATCATCCTACAATACTTAACATAAGAATAGTCTTAAAAAACTGTTTCTCTTTGAAAAGATAATTAATAATTAATAATTTCTTAAAACATTTACCATCAACTAAATACCATTCACAACAAGGACCATGAATATTAGGGTGGTCCACACAAAATGTTTATGCTTCCACCCCCCAAAAGTGTAAAGAATAAAAAATAAAAAGACCCGTATTTTTTTATTTTTCAATCAGACAATATTTAATGTTGCCGCCGTAGCTTTGAAATTTCCCATGTATTTTACATAGAAAAAAAATACTTTTTCCTAGAATTGATGTAAGAATGTGAAAAATGAATATTTTTTAACCGGCTAACTCACTTTTACTTCATAATTGGTCATGGAATAACACGCAATTGTTAATTAGTTCATTGTTTTTAATTACCTATTTTTTATAAGACCCCGAAAAACTCCCATAAATCGAGAAACTAAGAAAAAGTCGAAACAAAATATTTTATATTAATTTTTGATAGTTTTTTGTATGATTTTGAAAAAATAGGATAATTAATAATCTATATAAATAAAATCAGAGTTTTGTGTGTACATTGCACCAAACTTTAAATTTTTGTTATAATTATTCGTTTTGGGTCACAAGGATTCCAAAAA
>WNHD01005611.1:0-10027 GCA_011057455.1 Ganaspis sp. Gsp50 | reverse complement strand
ATTTCATTTACCGATGCTAGATACACTTTCGAAATAGTACGGGTTCCTGTATATTTCGATAAGGTGTTTAAAATCGAATAATCGGTGAATGATAACTGAAGAGAGACATCTCCCGGTTAAGGTCACAATCTTAACATCAAAAATTTATTAGCTGAAAAAGTCATTTTTGGAATTAAATATATCAAATAAAAAAAGAGAGAAACAGGTATGTTATAAAAATTGAATTCATTAATCCTACATTATTGTAAACTTCATGTGTTTTGTTGAAGATTGCAATGTTTTTTATCAATACCAATTTATTAAATTATTTTGAATATTTGCAAGTTAAAATCAAAATTTTCTAATGAGACCTTTATAAGATCTAAGTCCTTCAATTTCGACCAGAGATAAAAAATAAAGTGTCTTATTTTTTATGTAACTGTTCAATTTTCTTTTCAATACAAAAAAGGTTTTTAATATTTTAAAAAAGTGGCATTAAATAAATAAAAAGGAAAGAAAATGTCAGAAAAAGAGTAAATGTAATATTTTTGATATACATTTATTATGTTTGGCTGGGCATACCACATATTATATATAGATTCACAAATAATTTCATTGTTTCGTACGTTTTTCTTCAGATTGATTAAAAAATACGGAGTAGCCTTAACAATTTAGTTTACAAAATAATGCTTCTCTATACGAAATATACTTGACTCTGATCCTTTTGAGGATCAATATTTGGATTTCTAGATGGATTTGTCATTTATTTATTTTATGTATTTAGTTATTTAGTTTTTGATAAGCGAAGGCAAACAATCACTGAGAGAGTTCAACTAGAGAACTTGTTTGTCCTTTTAAACTATAAATGAAATCGCAATCTTCGAAGAACAAAGTGGCAGCCTCATTTAAATATTAGTGCAACAATCACAAGCGCTACGAATGTTATTGACAAAATGTTAGTTGCTCAAGACCCATAGCGACGAAACAATTCTACGTTTTCTTGAAACAAATTATTTCCAAATCCACCGATATACTTTAACAAATGAAAAATAAAGACAAATGTAATAAACATGTATGTTTTTTTAAAAATAATTCTACAAAATATATATTTTTTTAAAATCTTAAATAAAAAATAAATAAATAAAAACTGTATTTCAATAAATAAACATTTTAAAAATAACTTTACACCCAGTATTAATAATGGTTGACAATTTTTGAAACCATAAAGTATAAAAAAAAATAAAAACATATTTAATGCCCAAACTGATCAGTTTGACAAAATTAAAAATGTATCTATGACATTTTACTTCCATGTATTTACTTTGGTAGTCAGTGGAAATATTTTTGCTTCAAGTGAATTTTTAATTGAAAATAACACAATATGCGTAAAATAACGAAAAAATTCTTCTATGAAAATAAAATTTTTTCGACGATCTTATAAAGACCTTTATATTGTATAATTCTTGGACGAATTCCTAACCATCAAATATTTCCATTAAATAAAATAAAAAGGATTTTCATTGACAAAATATAATTATTAAATTATCTCAAAGTGTATCGGTAGGCCCTTACTTCATAAGGAAGCTTTTTATTTCACAATGTCGAACAAAAATACAAAGAATCGAGCATATAACGAATCAATGGAAATGTTTGATAAGTCACGAAATACAGACAGGTTTTTATTTGATATTACAATCACTGAATAAATTTTTAAATAACATTAAAATTGTATATAACCAGGCGTTCAAAACGAATTTATCGCAATACCATCTAAATAATTATTTAAATTTTTACCTATGCTATAAAGTATGTACAGCACGGCAGTGATTATTCTAATATTTCTTACCATCAACAATCTAACGATAAGAAGTTTACGATATAACGCCCAACTAGGCTTTAAATCGATAATCACAATATTTGCTTTTACTCCTCCTCTATTAGCATTATTAATTGCTCTTTCACAATCAAAATCCTTCAGATTCTACTCTAAAGAATGCAATCCATTTAATTTTTAAAAATAACTTTAAATTTGATCACATTATTCTTTTGACGAATCATACCTCCAAGAAATAGGAGTACAAATAAAATTCTTTTTAAAATACTTATACGTACAAACACTAAGAACAGTTTGAATATTTTGAATATTTTCCATGAATTGTAAAAATATTACTGTATTTAAAAATAATATTCTTACGTATATGCTAAAAAGTAACTTGCTGAATTTTCACTTATAGACATTTTTTATTAGTGATGATCAATTAATACAATTTAGATTAAAATTGAGAATTAATTATAACTTTTAAATTATTATTTTCTTTTTATATACAAATAAGGTGTATTTTTGTAATTTAATAATCTGCTAATAAAAAGTACTACTGATCATCGCCAAGTAAACTTTTTAACATATCGAGCTCAAGTCCACACATTAACAATATAGGTTTTGAACGAAATTTTGATTTTGCACAGACGTTTTATCGATCGAAAAACGCCTTTTCAATTTACTGAATCTTTTCTTTGTTAGTATTATGCTGTTACGATTTCCGTAAAATACTAATGTGTGGTACCTATGTTTATGTGTATTCTAGAATATATCGACTATGCAAATAGTTACTTTTATAACAATTACTCTCTATGTATACATATACCTATCAATATATTCATCACAGTGCTATGGACACAAGAATGTGTTCTGTTCATACAATTTAATAGTTTTTCTTCATTATTTTCATTTAACAGGAGAAAAATTCAAACTGCACCTCACTCAACTTTTTTTTCTATTCCAAAAATAGCGAAACTTGAATTTTTATCAGGGAGAATCATTGTCAATTCAAATTCTCTATTATATAGTATTTTTACAAAGCACTAAATATATGTTAAGAAATTAATCTGTAATGGCAAAAATAGAATTAAATTGCTTAGAAATAATGAGTGATATTGGCACTCAAATTTTTCTCCTTTAATATCACTTTTTTCGTTATAATTCTGGCACAATAGGGTAGTCCAAAAATGAATAGAAAAACAAAAGTATTTAAAATCCTTAAAGCCACCTAAAAGAACAAACTGTACCCATGTATATTCTTTTTTAATTGCAGAATATTTAATTTTACAGTTCATCAAGTTTTTTCTTTCTCTCTCTAAAAAGTATTCCAAAATTTAATATTGCTATTTATATATTCAAGATTAAAACTCGATACAACATTTTCGCTTTTGGTGTTTTTGGACCACTCTATGGCACAGGGTGCTACACGCATGGCAGTATCATTCCACATCATAAATATATTTTTACTTGACTTTCTTTACAATTATATATACAACGATAAATTCAGAGAATGGCGTTCTAAGGAGATCCTCCAGTTTGTAACAAATTCGTGAGCATATTGAAGACACTTTGTCGTCAAATTTTAAATATTACGCAGCTAATCAATCAGAAACCAATCTCATTTCCATTAATCACGGTATTTTCAAAGCTTCGCAGTCGTAGTAATTCAAAAAAGCCAACATCTATCACAGTAGAAAAATAGCGCTTTCTCCTTTACGTTTTTGTTTTTTTAGTACGTAGATATGTAAAAAATTCTCTTATCAAGTGTTACAACATAAATGACACTGATACACAAAAATAAATTCACGAGTCTGCGAAGCTTAATTTTCTTTTAAATAATTTTACTTCCACGAACCCATATTTATTTTTACTGATTGAAAGAAAAAAAAAATAATAATCCCAATAGTTTGAATAAAGAATCTTCAAAAATCCAATAAATTCTTTACATGGATGAAAAGCTCTAATAATTTTCATTCAAGTATTTTTTTAAAGAAAAATGTAACCATATTTTTGGCTGAAAAATTAAAAATGACCTCTTTTGAACTCGGAAATAAGTTTGTAGTTTTAATATTGAAATGTCCTTTTGTTGCCTTTTGTAATTCTAAATGATTAAGCCTAGATATGAAGTAAACTAGGCAACTGGACTGTTTAGCAGCAACTCCATGAAAGGAGCCACGAGGCTCAGCACCTTGGTGAAAATTTTGGATGAGTAGGTCCATGATTGTAACTTCTTACTTCTTGAGTTGGCTCTGAACTAAAATCTGACGCCGTGTCTACATCGGCTCTTCGACAAATAATCATTCGAATGTCTGTATGTAAGTAAATCCGACCTGACTTACTAGACATAAACCTGAAATTTAATATTCAAATTATAATTTCGTGATTCTTTCACTTTGAAAATTAAATTAACAAAAGAGGACAAAAATTACAGAACAATTTAAACGTATATTACAAATCTTTAATTTTATATTAATCTTCAGTTTTGTTAAAAATCACAATAATAGTCAATAGTTCGTTCTTTCTTGAATTCTTTCTTGCATTCTTTTATTCATTCATTTATTCAATTCACACCTGAGCTTAATGGTTTAACTTTAGATTATTGTTTTAAAATATTTAGACATTTTGTTATGTTTTTTATATCGTGCTTTTAATTATTTGTTTATCTATCTAATAGTTTATAACAACGATTTAAATAGAAAATATATTAAGTTAACTCAACTTAAGTGATATAAGTTAACTCAAGTTATTATATTTAAATCATTATCTTCATAAAATAAAAAATTTAATTAAAATAGAATTATCACTTAACTTGAGTTAACTTAATTTATATATAATCATCAATGTGATGATTATATATTTAGACCATCCTAGTAGAAACATTTTTACAAAAGCTCCAAGTTTATGTTTTTAAATTGTTGTTTTTAAGGATAAATAAAGTAAGTTTTTTAATTAATTAAAAAATAAAATATTTAACAAAATATATTTCCAAACTGCCAAACAAGAAATAATGTCACAATATATTTTTGAACTTCAGAGTTCGAATATACATTTTAAAGTAAATTTGTTTATAACCTCATTTATTTAAAAATAATAACGCCATTAACGCTATTGCTAAATAATAGCAATAATAATAATAATATTGATACTACTTAAAAATTAAATTCCAAATTTGGATTATTTATGTTAATTGAAATTTTTATAAATTCAATACATCAAGTGTAATAATTCGTTATAAGATACAAAAATTTTAAAAGAATGAAAACATTTTAAATAAATAAAACGTGAAGACTGAAATCTTACGTGTGCTTGCGCATGGATTATATTGTTAGTAAATTATCAGAATTTTCTTTAAAAAGTCTAGTACTTTGAGATCTACGTTTTGTAATTTAAAATTTATAAATAAGTATATCATGTTTCAATTTAGGAGGAGCGATGTGTTACGAAATTTTTAAAAGTGGAAAAAATGGGAAGTGTAAATTTCATGAAAAGCGATTTCACCAATTCAAAATATTTGCACCTTCAAACTTCCAGAGTTACTCAAGATAAATAAACTTAACTTAAATTAACTTACCTAAGATGAATGAGGTAGCGTAATGTCTTATCTCGCAAAGTTCTTTGACGTAAAAAAGTATGAGATCGTGGAGGCATATCCGAAAGATCATAGAGTACTACAAACATTTTAACGACAGTACCCAGTGGATTTAATAAAGTCACTTGGATAGTTCCACTTCTTGGAACTTGATAACCTTTTTTGCCTAAATTAATGTGAGCCTGCGAAAGAAACAGAAATTATTTTTAAGACATGATAAAATTAGTATTAAATTAAAAAATGAAACATTTAGAAGATAAATGTTTGTACACTTTTATTATAAATATATTCAGAATTATATAAATGTTTTGGTTCTATTTTTAATTTATTAAAAAACGTTAAAGACTTCAATTGACACCGACGAGTTAGCTCAGTTGGATGAAAGCTTGGACTTTGCGGACGCTGCGAACCATCGCTGGTTCGAGGCCCCGTCAGTCCGGGATTTTTCTCCGGCTCGTGAGATAACTCGAGCGGGAGGTTAGATGCCGAGGGTCAACGGTGTGCGCTGTCGATACATTATCCTGCGAGCACCGTTGAAACCCGACTGTCGGTAACCGGTTGTACTCTGGGTAGATTTTCCACAGTTTTCCTACCCACTGGCGAACAAGCCTATTACAGGCGGTCCAGGCAAATGCGAGTACTCTTATTAAAACTCGTCTGTGGACGCAAATTAGTAGAGTTGGGAGTAAATACATGACTTAAAAAGAGAGGTTGTTTAGGAGTACAAGGCAAAAAGAAAGATGGTGGCTGAGAGGAGGGTATAAAACTGTGAATGATAGTACCAAAAGAAACTAAACAAAAAAATAAATAAATAAAAAGACTTGAATTGACATCGAAAGAACGAAAATATAATCAAAAATAAAAATATTGAAAGTGTGACATTATACGGAGAAATGAACCTCAGTAGCAAAACATCAAGTTTTCGATAATGGTAATTTTAGTTTAACTAAATGTTTCTCAAGTACACTCCTTTATAAAATGGCAAATCAGATGCTAAAATTTTTTTCGCAAAAAAGAATCAAGTAGGTATAATAATAATAATAATAATAATAATAATAATAATAATAATAATAATTAAGTACTTACAAGATAAGGTGTTGAGACTTTATCATTGTCTCCAAGCGTATAGAAGAAAACAGTAACAGGAAGCTTTCTGTGTTTTGGGCAAAATGAGCCACTTGCTCCTATTTCGGCAGTAAATCCCTGGACAGTCGACACTGGTTCTAATCTGCCATTTAATGCTGATTCCTCAAAATTTCCTAGAAGAGCAAGACTTTGTGGTCTATTGCGAGAAGTAGAACGACGCCTAACAATCTCTTCACCATCGCACGCATTTTCTGCTTCTCTGTCAGTTTCTTCTAGAGATACTGCTCCAGGACTTGGTGGTGTATTTAATTCAAACAGTGCACTGAAATAGTATAATGTTTTTTAAAACAATTCTTTATTGAAGACAACTATTTACGAAATTATTAAAAAGAAACAATTATTTTATCTTCAAACACAAAGTTCTAAACAAAATGTTTATTTAAAGCACTTATTGTCAATTTGTAACACATTACACGGAATTTAAATTCATCCAAAGGCATATTTGACTACGATAGGCTTTCTTGTAGTGTCTATATTTATGTTATTTATGTAACAACAATATCTCTGTTCAATTTTTGATGAAAGAAATAGAAGATGATAAGCTTATTTTGGCAAGATTTATGAGTTAAATAGCATTTGTTTCACTGTGTTTAAAATAATTCCAGAATTAAAAAAAAAAATTCTTTTATATTACATATCTTTTAGTCCAAGTAATTTTAATTACCTTCTCTTTGATGAGACTGAATTCAAGCTACTATCGAAATCAAAGCAGCAACTTCCTTTTCTCAATGGTGCAGGACTCGATGTAAGCGGTAATCCCGTTCTGCTGTGAAAAACCATAGATGCTGCATTTTCGAGTGACCTTCTGAATCTTTCTTGTTCTAAAGCGGAAGGAACCATCTTCTCAAAAGTTTCATCTTCTTCTTCATTATTGATCAGACTGCTTCGTGACTTGGAAGACATAATATAACTGTTTTGTTCCTCTGTGAGAACAGAAAATTTCCTTTGCTGATCATGACTGTAAATAATCTCATCTTCTTTCTTGTTTTCTGGCTTGAGTGTTTTGTTATGTTTTGTACTTTTATAACATTCTTCAAGTTTGTTATGTGTGATAGGATTTATGAAGTTTCGTTTATAATCTTTATAATCCTCCTGTTGGCGATTTGTACTATGAACCTGGGAATTGTGCGTACTCGCTAGACTGGTCCCTGAAGAATCACCTTGAGTGATTACTTCGCTATCGAAAGTGTAATTCTTTTTCTTTAAAAGACGCTTTCCTTCTTGATGTTCTTGTTCTCGACCTTCAACTGCATTCAAGTCTCTTTTGGAGTGACCTTCCAACATCAGCACATCTGGTCTCTCCTCTCTCTTGAAGAGCTGTCTAATTTGAATCAGTTTCTTATTCAAGGCTGAAGGTAAGGATTTGTCTTCCTCTAGTTGTTTCGCTTTCACACTTTTATCAATATCATCACTCCATAAATTCTTTGGTCTTGTACCATTTGAAATGTCTGCTAATCCTTTTCTATCTTTGCTCGTTCTCAAAATTGCTCCCAACAATACGTCCGCTTTGTTGGACACACTTAAACACATATTATCTTCATATTCTAGCATCTTCTCCTCAACATTAGATGCAGAACTAGTTTCGTTGCAAGTTTTAGGGCTGAATACGTAGTCTTCACAGACATAACCATTGTCCAATTCGAGCGCAGTCGTTACATTTGAACTTTCAAAACAACATTTCGAACCTTGTGCTTTATCAACTCTTTCCTTTTTCTTAAAATTCTTTACGGTTGTTCTTCTTCTTCCACAAGGAGTACGAGCCCTCAAAACAGCCAACACCTCATCGAATTCCCGTTGACTAAGTTCTAGATTCTTGACGCGAACATCATTACTAAGTGGACCATGTGTTTGGATGATTTTTGATTTATCCTCAAGAATATTATTAGGTACAACACCAAGAACTCGTCCTGGTACTTTGCTGATCCATTTTAAAATTCCCTCCTCTTTGCACTTATTTCTCTCCTCAGGAAAAGACAATTTAGACATTAGGTCCGACAATTCTTTCCCTCCTAGAATAGTAGAATCTTTGGGATTTTCAGAACAAGAAAAGCTATTTGACATTTTTTTTTTATTACGAGATTGGTGGACTGTACAATTTAAAGGATTTAAAGAATAGGGAGCATCATAGACATTTGAATTATATACGTGTTTTGAAGAACCAGGATTTTGTTCATAAAATGAACTGTAAAACGGATTAATCACAAGATTAGTTTCTTTAGACATCTTTTTTGTCGAATCATTGCTAGATTTTTCTGCATGTCCATGAACTTTTTCCGAAATATTTTGCTTCCTGACGTTAAACAAACTGTGTTGCTTATTAAATTCACCTGAAACATAGTTTCAAAATCTTCGGATGAATACATACGTACAAATACAAAGTATTCATCTACATTTAAAAAACAGGTCCAATTTAATCATACGAAAATTTCTTTTTGCAATATTTAAAATCGATTATTCTTCGCGAAAGATCGGTTTTTTATTATTCGATTTCATATAATAGAATATTGGGATAGAAAAAATAATTTTTTTACATCTACTTCAAATTTCAAAATTTATTTATATTGTTAATTCCGAGGGGTCGTCAACTCCTAATTAAGCCTATACGAAGAATACATTCTCAAAGAATATCATGGGAATATTTGAGAATATTTGGGAATACTTAGAAATACTTAGAAATACTTAGAAATATAGAATATTCAAAATATAAGGGAACTTTGGAAAATATCATTGAATATATGTAAGAATAAGTTTTAAGTATAAAAATAAACTAGAATCTTGTCGTCAGTGGCAGATTTAGAAGAAAGTACCCAGTTAAAAATTCTCATGTGGGATCCCAGCTGAGTTCCATCAAAGGTTCCTGTATGTGCTCCCAAGAAGGAACCTATGTACCAGGGAACTTTGGCACGGACACTCGAAGGATCCCTGTACGCAGGATCTCATATGTAAGAGGTCCCATATAGGATACTTAATGTTTTAAAAATAATAAGAGAAATAAATAGAAAGATTGATTATAAGACAAATTATTCATTGACCACATTTCGAATCCTTATCTGGAAGATCAAAAAAATTTATTGCGCAGCCATAAGTGCAGTAGAAAACTACTGCGCAGGGTGGTAAGTTTAAGAAAGTGCTGCACATGGGATCCTGTGTACAGGGATTCTTCGAGAGCCAGTGCCAAAGTTCCTTGGTAAACAAGTTCCTACTTGGAAACACATAAGAACCCTTAACTCATCAGGGATCCCGTACAGAAACTTACAAAGGATCCCACATGAGAATTTTTAACTGAGTAGACAAGAAATTATCTATGCCTTTGTGAAAGATGTATCATTCTTAAAAATTCAAAAGCCGAAATATAAAAACTATGTAAAAAAATATTGATTTTATGTAACAGGCACATTTTAGGCGTCTTATTAACCTATAAACCGGGAAGTAAGTAGCCTCTTATTGACCAATGATCTCAACAGGGCTATAATGGAACTATTATACCCCTAGGG
>WNHD01005610.1:0-10499 GCA_011057455.1 Ganaspis sp. Gsp50 | reverse complement strand
TGTTGAGCTTTTAGGCATCTAAAAAGCTTGGTATAATTTCACAGAGTTATTAAAATTATTGATTTTTTAATTTATTACATCGATTCAAATCAGGAAATATTGAAAATTCATTATTTTGGAATCATGAATATAATTATCGTTAAAGTGCTTAAAATAACATGGAGATGGTCCAGATTTTCAGTAGTTTTAAAGCCTTGAGCTTTTTGGTATCTAAAAAGCTTGGGGTAATTTCACAGACTTTTTAAAAATACTGATTTTGTAATTTTATTACTTCGATTCTAGTAAGGAAATATTGAAAATTCATTACTTTGGAATCTAGAATTTCACTATCGTTAAAGTGCTTAAAATAAATGTGCTTAAAATAAGTGGTAAATATTTGTAATGTTTTTATATCATGGAGCTTTTTGGCATCTAATAAGCTTAGTGGAATTTTACAGATATCTTTAGAATACTGGTTTTCTAATTGCTTACATTTTTTTCTGAATAAATGTTTTCGAAAGTGTATTATTATTTTATGGAACATGGAAATTTTAATTAATTCGATAAAAAAAGAATTTCCAATTCCTGTAGTGCGCCGGTCGTAATAAAGTAGACGATCTGTTCCATTTTCCTATTTATTTCGGAATATAAGAGACGTTGTAATTCGTATCTTGTTGAAGCTTATCTTCTTTCCATTTCGAATAAAGCTGATGAACAAAAGTTATTGTTAAATTGAAAATTTAAACTTCTTTTTTCTTCATCTAGGAGTTCTAATAAACTCTATCAGCAGGTCATTTTATACTTGATTACTAATTGACGTACAGTATATCCCCTCTATAAATTAATCATGACAACCCAGAAATGTTTGTTGAAGAGCGGAAAACATTTTGGGTAGCTGCAATACTAATTTCTTATTTTTTCGAGCGGAGAGGAGACGAGGTAAAATAACTTGTGGGAAAAAATAATAAGAATGAGTATTGTATGAGCCAACAGAAAAATATATAACTTTAGTGCAAGAGGGGAACAAAGAGTGAGAAGGGTTTTCTGGTAAGCTAAGGTAAGCTTCAGTTGAAGAGTTGACATTAATTGGACCGTCTTGACAACTTTTCATTCATCCCCTAACAAGCTACATCCGTCTTTATCCGCATTACCCGAAGGCCCCTTTCCTTCGTCTTTTCCATCACGGCACTCTGCGTGCTGACTTTTCCGCCTCGTATTCCTCAAAAGAAAGTGCACGAGAGATTTCTAAAAAATATGTTCTAACGCCTCTAAGGGGGTGGAGTGTGGACAACCTGAGTTGAGAAAAATATTATCTTTTTCCGAATGATGAAAGCCATAACGTTCCGCGTCAGAAAATATTCGTGAAGTGTGATGGTAAACATTCTCCCGATTAAATTAATTCTATGCGCAATTTTATGGTTCTATTATTTTTTATGTTAGATTTGTCAGAATTAAAATTCAGTTTTTCTTTTTATAAATCGTGTCAATACCTTATTAAAAATATTTTTTATAACTCGAATTCAAACTGAGGTTCTATTAGGCTCCGCTTTCAAGTTAGTTATCTATGATACCACGCCCCCAAGGTCAGTTTCTATTAGGTCACACCTTCAAGTCAAATTTCTGTTATAACCCGCCTTTTAGAAAAGCCTCTACGACGCCCTGTCTTTAAATTATACTTTTTCTAATCCCCGCCTTCGAAATAAGCCCCTCTGATGCCCCGCCTACAGAGCACACCTCTTTTAAGCCCTGCCTTTAAGATAAGCATCGATTGTGGCCCGCCTTCTAGGTAAGCCTCTGTTAGTCCCCGTCTTGAAGATGAATCAATTTTGCTTTTTGCCTAGTCTTGGTTTCCAAAAGTTCGTTAAGCTCCACCTTCATGTTTGAGATTCTAATATGCAAAACATTTATGCGTCTCCCACCGACAATAAATTAAGTATTATTATGCATAGTCTTTATTTTCCAAATTCTAATTGACTCCACCTCCATGGGTATGTCTCTACTAAACCCCGCCTTCTTTTTTAAAATTCTTTTAGACTCCACCTTCCTTTTCAAAATTCTGTTAAAGTCTTCCTTAGTGGTGAAGTATTTACTAAACCCCACCCTCTGGTTTAATATTCTATTAGGCTACGCCTTCCTGGGATCAGTCTCTGTTAAACCACACCTTTCTTTTTCAGATTTTATTGAGCTCCGCTTTAATTGGGAAGTATATATTGAACCCCGCTTCCCTTTTTCAGTTTCTATCAATCTCCGCCTTCTTGGGATGTCTCTAGTAAACCCCGCCTACACGTTTATGATTTTATTAAGATCTGGCTTCATGAGGAAGTCTCTACTAAACCCTGCCTTTAAGTTAAAAAGTCCGCTAAGTCACGCCTTGTTGGACACGCCTCTTTTATACTCCGCCTTTAAGTCAAATATTCTATTAAGCTCCGCCTTGACGTGCACGTCTCTTTTACCTTTATAAGACTTAAGTTCCGACATTCTATCTAACAATCTACTAATTTCCGCCTTAGTGGGACAATCTTAGTTATGACACGCCTTCATTAAGCTCCACCTTTGTACCCAATACTCCCTTAAGCCCCGCCCAATACTCCCTTAAACCCCGCCTTGATAGGCGAACCTTTTTAAAATCTTGCCTTGATGTCTTCGATTTTTCTAAGCCCCGCCTTCATTTTCATGACTCCGCAACTCTTTAAACAAAATTTTTCTTCGCGTTCTTTTTCTTGATCCAAAAGAAATTTTCGCCCACTTTTTTCAAATCCTACTTAGCAGCTTTTCCTTTCGACTTCTCTACTATCAACTATTCGCTTTCCATGAAAGTTTCATCGCCAGATTACATCCGATCCATTTACATTAAAAGTGACGACGATCTTATCCTTACTCACTTCCTGGTGCCATAAAAATGAGATAATAACGACTACTTTATCGACACCACCAAGAAAGTAACACCGTAACACGATGCGACTGGAATAATCGAAGACATTAGAATCCCAGGAGCATCAGATGCTGGTAATTCTCCAAGGGAACCGAAAGAAGGGATTTGGAAGAGAATTAAATTTTTTTTGAAAGTGGAGAAAAAAGGCATCAAGCCCGCAAACTTGGTCGGGATGAGACCTTACCAGTGACGAGCAGACAAAGGATTGAAGAGAGTGAATTCTCAGCGGGGGAGGGATGGGGATTAGATTGACGTGAAAATAGAAAAAGCACAAGAAAATAACAAAAAAAAGCAGGCGCGGTAGATGGAGTAAAAAAGGCTACGTAGAAAAATGTTGTCCCGCGAACTCCAAGGTGGCTTTTTATTTTTTCCCCACCTCTCAGGACAACGCAATTCCAAGCTGCCTGTCGCCTCGATATAAGTTACATTTTCTTATGACATCGCACATCCAGTCACGCTTGAATTTCCTTTAGACATGTGTCTTCCTTTTTTAACTTTACTTAGCTCTTACGCAAAGTAAAAAGAAAAAAACTGTCTAACTGCAATTTCATTAATAATACAGAAGTTACAAAAAACTAAATTGATAAAACTAAAAAAGCGTAAGATTGGTATATCAACATTTATTTCTTTAATCGTTATTATTACCTGCTTTTACTTTTATTTTATTTAAATAAAGAAACCGTTGATAGCGAACAGTGAGTAAAATCAAAACTAAAAGAGTTACCGACAGCGCCAATGACCAACCATCGAAAAATACTTCGACTCAGTTTTTAAAGATGGCGCCACCACGCTTGCAACCGTTGGTTTTCAAGATGGCCGCTCCCTTCCGTAACAGTTGAAAACAATAAGAAATAGTAGTCTTTACACCAGTAAACGTTAAATTTTAAAAAGACCATTACATAATTTTTATATAATACTCACTTAAAACTTTTTAAGCAATTCTTTTTATTAAAAAACACCATCTTTTCCACAATTACTTTCTCTAATAAAAATTCCAATTTATGGGAAAAAATTTATTCCAAAAAATAAATCTCCTTTCCACTATATTTTGTACAAGCAAGGAATTATAAAATTAAGATGAGACAATTAAAAGTGTTTTAATATTATATTATACAACTCGTATTGTATATTTAATCATTTGCGATACTACTTCATCCAAAGAGTTTAATATGAAAAAAAATTTAATAAGGATAAGAGATTTACAAATGCAAAACTTTAATAGCTTATGACTTTTAATGCTGTTAAAATGTTACAAATGTGGCACTAAAACTTTAATGCTCCCCTGCTCCTCTAATCTCTGAGTGCTTCTTCTTTTTGTATATTATCTGAAAGTGCACTTTTATTATTACGTCTCCCGATTGATTACGAGAAGTGATAAAAGCACAAAAAGCTTGCATAAAAAGCTGTACTATCACTTCCGTATTTTTACACTAAGAGGGCACGCAATCTCCGAGAAAGGAAGGGAGTGAAAAATACAGAGAAATCGAGGAGGAGGGATTGAGAGAAAAAGCATCAGCTTTTTTTAGTACTTTCTTACACCGGGACTTTTTACTTTGCCGGTTCCTTCTGCCGGATGTTGTCTTTGAAAATCTACCGCGTCTCTTGCCCTGGGATTCTACACATTCTCGTTTCTGCTCTAGACAGGCTTTTTACCGTTTGCAAAATTCGCAAGTACTTTTTGTGCACATCCAATCCATGGCCTTATTTTCCTTGCTCACGAAGCAGCGTAACTTGCGTAAAGATTCCTGAAAAGTTTTCCAAGAACGTGCTTGAAGCAGGATAGAAAGGAAACTTGAGAGCTCGCCGGAAGTTGCAAGTAGAGCCAAGCCGAGTTCTAAAATGTTTTGCACATTTACTAGCGGTCGTTCTTCGGAAAAAAAACTTTAGTTAGTGGGTGTCAGTTATATGGACTTTGTGTAACTTGAACCAATTAAATTTTTATGATTCTGACTTTCTTATATTTTTCTAAAGAGGTGCATCTTTTTGAGAAATATTTATAAACGCCTTCCTTTAGTGTAAATAAACCCCGCCTCTTGTTAAATTTTCGTAAGCCCCGCCTTCATGACAAACACTTCGTGAAGCTCCGCCCTCATTACAAACACTCTATTAAGCTCCGCCTATTCTTTAAAAATTGTATTCATAACTTTCTTGAAGGGCAAGTCTTTGCTGCATCTCTAACCATTACATTTCTGTCAAGATTCACCTCTTTAGATACGGTTTGGCAAAGCCTAAGCCCCAAAGATTGCTTTACGTCTCGCCCATTTTAGAAAATCCTCCCACTTTGTTACGCTCCGCCTTTACGTATAAGACTCTACTAATCTCCGCCTTGATGGACTCGACACTTTTACCCTCCGCCTTTAATTCAATGACTCTGCTAGGCCCTAGCTTTAATTCAAAGACTCTACAGAGCCCCGCCTTCAAGCCACAGACTCTGCTAAGCCCTGCCTTAAAGCCAAAGAATGTAATAAGACCCGCCTTGATGGACACACCTCTTTTACAATCCGCCTGTAAGTGAATGACTCCACTGAGACCCGCCCTTAATTCTGAGACCAGCCTTGAAGGTCACGCCTCTTTTATATTCCACCTTTAACTTAAGGCTCTACTAAGCCCCTCCTTGATGGCCACGCCTCTTTTACACTCCGCCTGTTACTCAAAGATTCTGTTAAACCCCGCCTTTAATCCAAGTACTCTACTAAAACTTGCATTCATGAGCACGCCTCTTTTATACTCCGCCTATAAATCAACGACTCTACTAGGACCCGCCTTGATGTACACGCCTCTTTTATACTCCATCTTTAAGTTAGACTCTAATAATCCTCGCCTTGATGGGAACGTCTCTTTTACAATTCGCTTTCAACTCGAAGACTCCACTAAGCTCCGCCTTTAATTCAAGGACTCTTGTAGGCCACGCCTTGATGAACACGCCTATTTTATATTTCACCTTTAAGTCAAAGTTTCTACTAAGCCCCGCCTTTAATTCAATGACTCTACTAAATCCCGCCTTGATTAACACGCCTCTTTTATACTCTGCTTTTAAGTCAAAGACTCTACTAAGCCCCGCCTTTAATTTAAGGACTCTTCTATGCCCCGCCTTGATGGACACACCCCTTTCATTTGAAGGCGGAATTCTATAAATTTTAAAATTAAGAGAAATTCTTTTGAGAAAGTTAAAAAACATTTTGAACTTTTTAGTAAATAGCAAATTTCCGTCGGGTCTGTTTGTTCTAAAACTGTATTTGACTTTACTGTTAGAACACCTTCCACCCTTTTATGATTTGTGCAGCTTGCTTTGGTGTTCAGCTCGTCTTTCCCCCTCTCGTCATTCAGGTCAAAATCTCCCTTTTCCATGGCTATCGCTGTAACAACTCATTCTACCCTTCAGCCTAATTCCTCATCACCCCTGGTTTCACCATCTCTACGTCTGACTGACTAGTTCGCCTGTCCATCCGTCTATCCCTGCACCTGTCAGTATTCATCCCGTCTGACTCTGCTCAGCCACGCGTTTCTTCCGCAAATTGTTGGTGCACTACCATTTCGTACAGTCTGATAGCCACCAACTGTTACTACTTGCTGATTTTTAAATTCATAAAAACCAAAATCTCATCTTCCAAAAGTCACCAAGTAGTTTGTATATTTTATTATCAATTTACTTTCCATTCAATGTCTAACTTTTTGTATATTTTCATGATGTTTAAAGAAAATTTTTATTTTCTTATATGAACAATATTCTAAATTTTTTGTTGGTTTATTGTCTGTAACGATGCAATTTTAAATTGAATTTCTCTTTTCTGTTACAGGTATGTGCCTGAAATAATGCCAATTTTCAACAGATTTTTTTGGTATGAAATTGTTATTTTATTAATTAAATATCTCTACAGAATCAGCCTTTACAAATAGTATCGAGCTGAGCGGCAAAAACAGTACTCGTTAGAGAACCCTGCTTCGGTGTTGGCGTTTTATTATGCTGAACGTTGATTTAGGGTTCACAGCGGGGATGCAAGCTTCGCTATTGTCTCGACGCTCACCTCACGCTGGGCATTGTTAGTCCTTCTATTGTCCATACGCTTGCGCCCCTCACCTCTCTCACCCTTTATATGACCACCTTCACATTCCCCTACATTCAAATACGCACGCATGCATACCTTTGAAGTGGACTGCTGGTGTATACAATCACACGTGTCAAGTTCTTCCACAAGAAAGGAATTTGGCTTTTGAGATCTCTGTTTACCTTCACAGGTCATGCTATGTAGATAAATTGCAATAACAGCACACCTTGGCATCTTTTTAAGCTTCTATTATTCTCTATTCCTTTCGAGCACATATTTTGTAAATTAAATAAATATTTATGCTTGTTTTTGTCGAGAGAAATATTTGGAATAATCTCGGTTTTCTGAATATTACTTGAACATTGTAAAGTTTTATTTAAAATCCAAATTTTTAGGTAATAAATAATTTCTTATTCATCAAAAAATCGCGATACATTTAGATACTTATGCCGCCCTGCTGGTTAAGCAACGCTTTTTTGGTTAAGCTTTACCTTGTTAACTAAGTCCTGCCTTCTTGGCTAATCCCCGCCCTATTGGGTAAGTTCCGCCTTCTTGGCTAATCCCCGCCCTAATGGGTAAGTTCCGCCTTTTTGACTAAGCTCCGCCTTCTTGGCTAATCCCCGCCCTATTGGGTAAGTCCCGCCTTCTTGGCTAAGCTCTGCCTTCTTGGATATGCTCCGTCTTCTTGGCTAAGCCCTGCCTTCTTGGCTAATCTCCGCCCTGTTAGGTCAGTCCCGCCTTTTTGACTAAGCTCTGCCTTCTTGGCTAATCCCCGCCCTATTGGGTAAGTCCCGCCTTTTTTACTAAGCTCCGCCTTCTTGGCTAATCCCCGCCCTATTGGGTAAGTCCCGCCTTCTTGGCTAAGTTCTGCCTTCTTGGACATGCTCCTCCTTCTTGGATATGCTCCGTCTTCTTGGCTAAGCCCTGCCTTCTTGGCTAATCTCCGCCCTGTTAGGTAAGTCCCGCCTTTTTTACTAAGCTCCGCCTTCTTGGCTAATCCCCGCCCTATTGGGCAAGTCCCGCCTTCTTGGCTAAGCCCTGCCTTCTTGGCTAATCCCCGCCCTATTGGGTAAGTCCCGCCTTCTTGACTAAGCCCTACCTTCTTGGCTAATCTCCACCCTGCTGGTTAAGCAACGCTTTTTGGTTAAGCTTTACCTTGTTAACTAAGCCCTGCCTTCTTGGATACGCTCCGCCTTCTTGGATATGCTCCGTCTTCTTGGCTATGCTCCGTCTTCTTGGCTATGCTCCGTCTTCTTGGCTAAGCCCTGCCTTCTTGACTAATCTCCGCCCTGTTAGGTAAGTCCCGCCTTTTTGACTAAGCTCCGCCTTCTTGGCTAATCCCCGCCCTATTGGGTAAGTCCCGCCTTCTTGGATAAGCCCTACCTTCTTGGCTAATCTCCGCCCTATTAGATACACCTTCTTGGCTAATCTCCACCCTGCTGGTTAAGCAACGCTTTTTGGTTAAGCTTTACTTTGTTAACTAAGCCCTGCCTTCTTGGATACGCTCCGCCTTCTTGGATATGCTCCGCCTCCTTGGCTAAGTCCCACCTTCTTAATTCAGTCCCTCCTTATTGGATACAGCTTCTCGGTTATGCCCCGCATTCTTGGCTGAGCCCCATCTTCTTGGCTAATCTCCGCTTTGTTGGCTAAATCCCGCCTTCCTAGCTAAGCCCCGACTTGACGATTAAGCTAATGGATAAGCTCCGCCTAGACTAATAAACTCCTCCCAATTTGGATATGTTCCGCCTTTTTGGACAACTTTTCCATAGTTAGGCTAAATAAATAAATAAAAACAGTTGTAGTATTTCCAGATTAAATTTTTTGTAAACTCCCATCTCGTAGCAGGGAGATTAAATAAAGTAAATTTTGCTATAAATCACAAAACTGTAGATCATTACACAAAGTATCATTTAGTCTCGTTGATTCAAATCTACAATACTACAATTGCCGGGCCCTCGATTGTCAATTTAAGAATGTATTACACAGTTTTTCGAGAGATGTAATAAAAGGATTTGTAGAATTCAGTCTGCAAATAGTGGGTTGATAGTAATCGCTGCATTTGGTAGAACTGAATGCAATTGCTCCCATGGACCAGTTACGCCGCCCCTAGCGGACACGCTAAATGCGTTTGGTTTACGCGTCCGGTAAATGCATAACATTGCCGAAACGTAGTGCCGCTAGTTAAGCCCTCCCTGTCCCTTCACTACCCCGTAACCATCTCTTCAGATTGTAAATAGCGTGACAGTGGCTCTCCATATGAATGCGTGGTTATCGGGCGTGAACCGTGACAGGACAACGGACTATAGCCAATGTTTGCAGTGGGCGCACCTGCGGCTCGCTTGTAATCTGCAAGTTGAATCCGGGTTAAATGCCACTTTTATTAATTGATCTATGTGCAAAAGGGTGGTGCAGATTTTAGCAAAGTTTTATGTCTAGAGGTATTTTCAACCGTTTATAATCATCCAGTAAAATCTTGTTAAGAATCCAACTGCTCAATGCCACAAAAAATTGCAAAGAATGATTTAATTGTATTTTTTATTTAATCTGTGTTTGCAAATTCAACGATTTTCCCTTTGGAATTAATTTAGATTTGGTTTTGAAGATGTAGACATTTATTTGGAATTATTGACTTCAGTTGATATTCAAAAAATCTACTTTAAACTACGACTTCATTGCTTAGACTTCATTAGGCTCCGCCTTTATGTCTGATATTGCAATAAGCTCCGCCTTTAGGTCTAGGATTGTATTCAGCTCCGCCTATATGTCTGATATTGTAATAAGCTCCGCCTTTAGGTTTAGGATTGTATTCAGCTCCGCTTATAGGTCTGGGATTGTAATAAACTCCGCCTTTAGGTCTAGGATTATAATAGGCTCCGCCTTTAGGTCTAGGATTGTAATAGGCTCCGCCTTTAAGTCTAGGATTGTAAGATGATGCCCCATTTCATTGCAGAGCCTTTATTTAGCTCTGCCTTTTTGTATAATATTCTTTAAAATCCCACTTTCATGAAAAAATTTTCTAGTAAGCTCCATTTTCCTGTCTAAGATATGGCTAAACCCCGCCTACTTATTTAATATTCTGTTAAGTCCCGCCTTCATGACTGAGATTCTGTCAAGCCCCGCCCTACCCCTTTATTCGAAAGCCGCGCCCATTCATGTCTAAAATTCTAGAGAAACCCGCTCATTTATGTTTAAGATTCTGGAAAGATCCGCCTTCGTCTATAAAATATTTTCAGGACTCGTTTTCTTGATTTAAATTCTATTAAGCTCCGCCTTTCTTTCTAAGATTCTAGTGAGCCACGCCCCTTCATGTTTCAGCTTCTGTTAAGCGTTACGTTTTGTATAAGATACTAGCTACCAGGGGTAGAATCCTGTTAAGCACCGCCTTTTTATATTTGTGTTCAAGATGAAGCTTTTTTTTCTTTTTCTTAATCTTAAGCTCCGCCCTTTTAGTTTTCAGATTCTATCGTGCTCCGCCCATTCATGTCTAATATTCTGTGAAGCTCCTCCTCTTTATGTCTAAGATTGTTTTGAGCACCGCCTTC